>JAKTXF010000056.1:0-54515 GCA_030561465.1 Suhomyces kunorum | reverse complement strand
GTTTGGTTCCTGCCACGGCAACACCTTTTCTGGTGCCTTCCTCCAAGTATACCGCTGGTTCCAATACCAATTCCAACGGAATCTCGGCAAATCCACTCCTTCCCAGAACCTCCCTTCCTCGGTTGCCCTCGTTGGACTTCACCACTCCCTCCAAGTTCGCCCTGACTGCCATTCCCATATCGTTTCCCAAGCGCCAGACCACTCCGGGTGCCGACACCAGTGAAGGTGACATCTCCATTTCCGAATTGAAACGCTCGCGCGTGGAGCTTGTAAGGGCAAATTCCACACCCACTCGTCCTGTGGCCTTTTCCATCAACACTGCCGTCGGATCTGCTCCCGATTCGGGCACTTCCACCGCAGCAGGAAGCCCCATAATTGCCCATTCTGCGGCCCCTTCGGCGCCGCTTCCCACTCCGGCATCTGCTGTGGCGGCCAAGGACTCTAAATCCTTCGCCTTCATCTCCCACTCGCCTGCAACCTTTCCTCTGCAAGAACCAGCCATCGACAACGCTCCTCTTGCCAGAAGAAAAAGAAGAAGAACCTCGCCCAATGAGTTGTCCATCCTCAACTCCGAGTTCCAGGTGGGTTCCACCCCCAACAAGCAGCGGAGAATCGAGATCGCCGCCAAGGTAGCCATGACTGAGAAGGCGGTGCAGATCTGGTTCCAGAACAAGAGACAGAGTTTGCGTAAGCAGTCCAACCAGGAGAAGGAGGTCACTGAATTGCCTCCCACTCCTCCCATCATCATTCTCCAGCAAAGGGCCGCCACCATGCCCCTTCCCTTGGTGTCATCCACTCCCACCAAAGCCCTTCTCCACAAGTCGCATTCCTACGGAGGAAGCCCCTCAATGGTGCTTCCTCCCTCGGCCACCACCTCGTCTCCCATCAAGGAGCGGGCCAGTTCCATTCCCATCTTCAAATCCGACGACGCCGACTCGTCGCTTGACGATTCCATGATCGCTTCTACTGGTCTCGTGCTCAACGAGACGAGAAAGAAGCAGCCTGTTCTACTCAATTCCAGCAACGCATCAACCATGACCTTCAAGTTGACCCCCAACCATGCCCCCGTCAACAAGGTGGCTCACAAGTTGACTATTGCGGCCGACGAGAAGGAGAATAAGGGCCTTTCTCTCCGCGAGGCCGGAGCCAGGGCCGACAGAAAGCCCTTGGCACTCCTCAACTCCAACTCGGTGTCGCCTGACTTCAAGGCCGGCGCCGTAGAACATTTGTTGTCATTGAGATCGGGCAACTGGGCATAATGGGCATGAATGGAACCTCTGGTAATACTGTATTATATATCGTGCCTTTGTATATTATAACGAATAATGATTGTACTGATACCAACTGTAGCAGCGGTCATGACATTACTACGCTGCTGTCGTAAAATGCTCCGAAGCCTATGGAAACGGCTTGAAAAACTCAATATTGAATGTCATCTCTACCATATTAACTTCATCTTTTCAATACTACATCACTTCTTTCAATTGGCGCCAAATTTTGCCCTGGGTATATCCTCAGCCATCCCCTTCCTGGCCCCACAGCACATTCCAGGCTCGTGTACGCCATTTTCCAGCACTTTTTGCACCCTAATTGCCTTTCCGTTTTAGGTAAATGACGTGCGGCAGTCGGGTCCGGGCACGTCTTCGTATCTGACGAGGTGGCTACTTACCCAACTAGGAAGCCCAGTTGTCTGGGAAACGGGGTTTGTCTACCTATTCGACCGTTTCGTGAATGGAACCTGCCACGAAGAAGAAAAGGGGTCGCGTTGGGACGTGAATCGTGCGTTTTGGGAAGGATAACTCTCGGTAATTTGTTCCAACTGGGGAATTTTTCCGGAACGTTGAAATTTATTCCTGGTGCCTGGGCAGGGGGCAGAAACCGAGTTTGTGGTGTGGGATGGGGGTAAGTCACGAGATGGAAACACGCTTGTTGCCGGGGCAGACATGCAGACACCGCAAAAAGAATGAGGCAAGGCGTCGCCGTGAATGGGAAAACGGTATCGTGAATGAAATGCGTGAATAAATACGTGAATAAATGCGTGAATTTACCGCAGGGAGGTTTGAGACGTGACCTAGGTGATGGGGACTTTGACAGGTTACGCGTCAAAGTGGAAACACGGAGAACTGCGTGTTGGAGAAAGGGATGGGTTTGTGTGGTGAGCACTGGCATATTGTAGATACTAATAAGCATCTCCCAAATGGGTCAGAGAAAGTGTTTAATTGGGTCAGAGCAAGTGCCTAATTGGGCATCCTCGGGAAACTACAGAGTATCTTCCAAGTGCTAGTGGAGAATCCTCGAAACTGAGGTAATTGCGTGGTAATCTATAAGTTTCGAGCTGTTGATTAATATTGTTCATCTCATGGAAATTCGAGAATAACTCGCTTGAAGTGGTGAAATTGATGAAGAGCTAATTTGATAGGAATCGTGGATTTCATGAGCTAACGTGTCATCAGGAGCTAGGAGACTATAGGAAACGAGATAGCAGCCCTGCGATGATCTCGTAGTGTGGAGGAAAGATTTCTGTGGAGCTCTCTGGTGCAGGAAAGAGTGCAAAGTAACTTGGACTAGCTAGTTGTTTCATCCAGATTGAAACAGTTGAGAAGATTAATGTAGTTGTATTTGAGTTGGTTCTGGATTATGCAATGATCGCTTCTACTGAGATTGTGCTGGATTTGCGGTGTTCGCTAAATGGAGGTTTTCGATTGTTAGAGTGAAGTGCGAGGGTCGTCAATGGAGAATGTCGTGTGCACTATTGAATGTGAATTGGAGGGTAATGGAAGAAGCTGTGATGTTTGGTGGTTAAGAGAGGGGCGTGAAGGATCGTGGAGAATTCCTGGTTTCATATCTTTCCTTTGTCAATTTTTCATTTCTCCAAAAATCTAGATATTCTTTATTTTTCTAATTTTACAAGATCTTCCCAAATCCTTAAAATTCTGTATTTTAAATGATGGGCAAGCCATGGTCTGAAGTGTGGCTAGCTGGATGGTTTGGGGGTGGCAAGTCTGAAATACAAAGGAAGTTCTTGTTGCAATAATTTCCGTATTCAAATGAACATATCGGAAGCGTGATAACTGTCAGTCACACAATATCAAGTTCAACTCGTTAATAACTTGTTGAAAATGGAATTGTCATTACTAGAAGCCTGTTCATTACTTAATCTATTTTTTGCTAATAGAAACCCATGTACCAGAAATGGTGTGTTGCTGTAAGTAGGGATATCTTCATTTTCAAGATAGTGATCGAAGGTGTTACGCAGACTGGTCTTCTCCCCCAATCTGCAATCAGGTGTCGGCAATATGAGAGCAAGCTGCACAAACAATTCCGGACACCGTTGAACCTATGACCCCCTGATATCATTTGTTCTGTGGAATGAACGGATTATTTCAAAATGTCAATACTTTTGGTGAATAAGAATATTTCGGGGCTTGAAATCGATCGAAGACTACAAATACTCTAGAAATACGAAAATAAAATCATTCTCTCGTATTTCAGTTCACCCTAGAGTGATCTCCCTTTGACACCCAAAACAACGCATTTCACTTTTCTCGCTTCTCTTATTAAACCCTTCATCTTGTATTTGTTAATACTCATAGAAAATACAGCAATACTTAACGCTATCAGAACACCCCATATTCACTACTCCAATACTATGAGAGCATCAACAAATACAGCATTCCAATTCTACGCGTGTGGAGAAATCAGAAACCTTAATTCTTCACAATTCTAAAGATTTCCATTTTCTTCAACCTTCCCTACCTCTTTATCCATTCCCAACAACCCTATTACCAAACCATCGAACAACCGCCAATTTGAGCACAGCACTACTTCCCTTACCCACCATCTCTACAGTCGTAAATGAAACGTTGATATATTAAATTACATGGAGTATAAAGAAACAGAGGCATGGCCCGTTCTCTATGTCTGAGTGTTTTAACCAAGTAATAAAACTTAACGACCACGGGAGGTGGTCTTGGTGTGTTGACCTCTGACCTTCAAGCCCCAGAAGTGTCTGATACCACGGTGGGATCTGATCTTCTTCAATCTCTCCAAGTCATCTCTCAATTTGGACTCCAAGTTGTTGGCCAAGACGTGGTAGTGCTTACCGTCAACGTGGTCCTTTTGTCTGTTCAAGAACCAAGCTGGGATCTTATAGTTGCCTGGGTTTTGCATGATGGTGACGATTCTCTCCAATTCTTCTTGGGTCAACTCACCAGCACGCTTGTGCAAATCAACATCGGCCTTCTTGCAGACCAAGTTGGAGTATCTACGACCGACACCTCTGATCTTGGTCAAGGCGTACATGATCTTGATTCTACCATCGATGTTGGTGTTCAACAAACTAGATGTTAGTATGGGTTGGGTGTGGTTGCAGGGCAGGTAGGACTTGAGGACTGGTTGTTGAAGAATAGATTGGAGAAGATAGAGGAGGTGTTTCATGCCCACAAATCCTCTTCTTGTGACTCCAATATCTCCTTCTTGGAGTGCTCCATGTTGCTGATGTGTTTCTTGGATTGAAAGCCTCTGTAGTCGGTGTTTTTCCAATTTTTCACTCGATTTCTCGACTGTCTTCAACAACAAATGGCGATATTGAAGACTGTAGTGGATGGGGTGGGCCTCTGCTGCATGTTGTGGACGCTAACATACCGTAAAATGTGTTGGAATGAACCTTGTTCTTGGACAACTAATGGCATCTTGATTGTTCCTGTTGAGTATACAAAGCAAAAGTAGAAAGAACGAAGCCGTAAAAATTTTTAGGGTGAGATGGTTGGGGGTACAGAGTGAAAATTTCGCAGGCATGCGCGGGTAGTGGCGGGGCTAGGGCTTGTGCCCTAGTGAAGTGACTGTGATCACGTGATATTGACGGATATTATTTGAAAGAGGGTAGGAGTGGAAAGGACACGGGGTGATTACAGGCAGGTGGAACTTGCTGGTGGGTTTATATTGAGTCCTCTAAGGTGGTAGAGTACACAATAGGCGTTTTTCTGGTGTCTTGGTGGCGTTTGCTGGATATATTTCTGCCTTGTGCAGGAACTGTACTAGACTGAGTGAGTCACGTGATACAACTTTTTGGTGAAGATGGTTGAAGTTGGTGATATGGAGGATTGGTAAAGTATTCCGCTCAAGGTGAGTTCCCATCGCTTCTCTGCTGCATTATCATAGCTGCCTTGGGATTGAATTCAAAAAATACGCTCCTAGAGAAGCAATATTAATTTATAGAATATTTATAATTTATTGCCCAGTCTATTCCGACAAAACCTAGCTAGCTAGACCTGTCCTAGAAGTATATTTGGCTCGTTATAACTCCTTCTGGACCTGCCGCCATTTTCCAACCATCTCTCGTGATTCCAACCTACACTCTCCATCGATTTCGTACAGTTATTATATACATCACACGCTGTACTTGCTGATGAGCCATTGCAAGGCAGGCAATTCTATATACACGCGGTTGGCCTTCAAAATGTCTCTCACCTCCACGGCATCCTTGACCAAAACATCGGCCTTCTTGCCAATAACTTCGGTAGACTGCAACAAGTTGTCTCTTTGAGCATCGGTGATGAAGAGCAACGACAAGTTCTCGAGATCGTGTGCCTCCACAAACTGCTCTGTGGCCTCCTTGTAGGAATATTCGAAGTCCAACACGGACAGGTCATGTTCTGGAGCATTCTCTCCTCCGATAATGAACAATCTACCGTTACGGTATTGATCTGAAAGGGCCGTCTGTATCGCCCGGCTGTAGATCTTGGATGGCAAGGCAGTAGACCAGTCGTGACCGGCCTTGATACCGTGGGCCTTGAGTCCATTGTCTCTCATGGGAGAGTTGGCATCACCAACTCTGGCACGGCCAGTACCCTTCTGTGGATGCAACTTCCGGTTGGAAAATGGCTTGTCGCCCTTGGTGGGAACGTTTCCCGATCCCACCCGGGCCTTGTCGGCTTCATATACCACGGCACTCCACAAAAAGTCTCTTCTCAAGGGAGCATTCAAGAAATTGGCTGGCAATGGAATGAACGAGTGGGGCTCCAAGGATGGAAAGGTCCGTAACGATGCAAGTGTGTGGGTGGGTGGCTGTGCCACTTTGAAGGCTCCAGTAGAGGCTCCAGTCGTGGCCTCGGTAGCCAATCTGCGGATGGAGTGTTTGAACATTGTGCCAGTTCTCTGGATATATGTGGAATTTTTGGCTAGTTTTTTGCGATAGACGGGATTCCGCAACGGCAAGGAAGATTTCTGCGGTCTTGGTGGAAGAAAAGACCCGTTCCGTGCACTAATCTGTCCAGAGTCTGAAGTGTGGATAGTACCATCGGATTGATTTTTCACTTTAGGGTGTTTGGTCACGTGCGTGGTCTATACACTACCCTATAACGATTCCTATATTAATCTAGATGCTACGTGTAATAGACAGCTATACGGAATGGGAAGGCTGAGTGTGGCCCTGATCCTCGTCGTCACTCTCAATGATAAAATCGGCAACGTCATTGTCCTCCTGCACGCCGCCCAACTCGATGTTTTCGGCATATTCTCCGGGAGGAGCGTACTTTCCATTGGAATCAGTACCCTTTAGTTTGTTGATGGTTTTGGAAAAGAATCCCTGGGATTTTTGGCGCTGGAATTCCTCATCATTTTCTTGGAATCTCCTCAATTGGTCTGCCCATTGGACGTTTTTCTTCTTGCCCGAGGGACCGGTTTTAATGATGGAAGATGGTCTTGACCTGTAGGAAGAATACAACACATAAATGCCCCAGATCAAAATTCCAATGACAAACAATTGGATAAGTCTGGTGATGGCACTAGAAGTAGATGCTGGATCCTCGGCATTGCCCTCTCCTGGCACAGATGAGGATGGAAGTGTCGATTCCGAACTGGAAGGAGGCAATGGGGTTTCTGTAGCTTCTTCTTCCTCTGTAGGTGAAGGCTTTTCAGGCTTTTCAGGCTCACTTTCTGCTGGAAGTTCGGAACCTGGCTTGCTGTTGGGACCTTCGCCCAATTTGTATGTGATGTAGGCCTTGCGCTTCTCCTTGTCTCCTTCTTCAACCTTGTAATTTCCAACAGCCAAGTCAATGAGAGCTCTGGAAATTTCTGGCAAGTCGTAAGGAACCATATGCGAGGAGTTGAACACGTTGACAAAAGTCAAGTTTCTGTCCGTCTTGAGATATCCTGCCACCTCACCATTGTAGATCCAGTCTGCTGCCTCCAGTTCAAATCCTCTGGCACCTCCCCACTTCAATTTCTTGATGAAACTCTCGGTTCCCATGTAATTGCAAATGATATCAAGGTTTCCGTTGAAAAACATGATGGGAACCTCTTCCAAAAGCTTGGGAATCAAATGAACCGATGGAATCGAAGCCTTCTGGTCGAGGAAACGGCCAACTCTGCCAGAACACTCCCGCCATTCGATCTTCTTCTTCAAATTCAAGCTGAATATCACCTTGTCTAATCTCAAGAACGGAGTCACATACAGCAATTCGTATGGCCAATTAGATCCACACTGAGGATAGGAATCAGCTTTGGTGTAGTCGTACATGTTGACACATCTCTGCTCAGCCGCAGCTTCCTCGTTCTTGGTCGCCTCCAAGGCCAAACTCAAGATGCTTTCACAGATCGCATCATCGGTTTCGACGTCATTCAAATTGTCGTCATCCCATTGGGAGTCGATCTTGTTGACAATCTTTTGGCACTGCTCGTGCACGCTTAAAAGATTAGCCAACTTTGGATTGGTCAGGTCCAAAATACCTGCTTCTCTCATGAAAGGAACGTAGGAAAGGCCCTGTTCATTTGGAGAAACGTAACCGTTTCCAATCATCAAGTTGCGAAGGTCGTATTTCTTCTCGTTTTCTCCAAGTTCCTTGTTTCTATCCAAAATAGCTCTAGCAACGTAGGGAATATATTGGCCAGCATAGCTTTCTCCGGCAATGAAGATCTGTTTGTCTACATCTTCCGGGAACACCTCGAAGTATTTCTTCAAAAATTGGAGGAAATCACGAGCCATTTGATTGAGATCGTGGGCATACTCGACACCATAACTGAATCCTGTTCCTGTGGGCTGGTCCACGAACACAAGATCCGAAGCTTTGTGCCAGGAACCACTATTGTAGACGACTTTCTTGTCTTTGTTCACTCTAAATGGGCCCGCTTCGAGCAAGGCGCCATCCATGGACGAACATCCGGGTCCTCCGTTGAGCCAGAACATGATTCTGTTGTTGTTCTCTGGGATTTTGTTCATATCGGAATACTTCCAGAAGAAGTAATTGGTGTCATTTTCGGGATGTAGCTCGAGATGCCCGGCAAACATCAACGGAATGTCATCTTGATGGATGTTTTCGTAGATTCCGGGAAGGGTAGACACGAGATACCGATCTTGCGGACTATTTCCGCGTTTCTGGGGGTATGCCAATACCCACTGGATGAGTAAAAAGGGAATAATCAACAACATGGCGGCAGATTTCGGATTCTGAAGTGATATGGGTGATTTTCAGAACTCTTCTTGAGGATTGGGACGGTTGAACGTGAGAAATCTGCGGCAGACCTGTCAAATTGGGCCGAGTGTGTGTTGCCACTAAGGCTTTGGTAACAGTGAAAACGGCACTAAAACGACGGAAAAAGAAGGGCCCGGGTCACAAAAATTCGCCGGATTGGCTCTGTCTCACGTCAAGGTGTGTAGATCCCCGGAAATGCTACCAAAATGGAGCGGTTGGAGTCAAACTAACAATGTAAAAGGTGGGGGCTAAATATATTATGTGATCTTCGTGAGAAGGGGAGGTCGTGCGCGGCACACTATCCTGGCACAGGTTGTTGGTTGTGCAGATAAGAAAATGGGTTACCCACCACCAGCTTTCCGGTGAACAGAGGTGTGTGGAGAAATTGAAATTACCGACATGCCGAAGCCATAGTCGATCACACCACTTCAAACTATAACTGGAGACGCCTCGGATTTCGGGTGAGGATCCGTGGATAATCAATCAGCAACTGTGGCGATTTTTGTGGAATTCTGGGGGAATTTGTCTATAAATATTCCAATTCCCACCCCATGGAAAAAACTACTGGCTCTAGTCTAGATATTTAGCAATCACCTCATATACTGTATAACAATCTACAACAGACTTCCACTACAAGTATATCCTGATTTTCTATTGCCAGATACCCTTTCCGATTCTGCTGCTTCTAATCCACTTTCAGAGAATAGCTAACCTGGTGGTCACACTACCTACATAAATGGTCTAACTGCAAGGGACCGCCAGCAAACGGCGATGGGCGGAGAATGGCGGGTTATTAGGGGCCGGAATGAAAGGGATTCAGGACGGTGTTTGCCCTCTGTCCGGGGACTGGAATATGCGTAGATCACGTGACATCTACCCATAGGTCACCATTACCCAATTCGTCCTTTTTGGGCAGATAACTTACAGGAATCAAGAACTGAAAATATTTAGTATATCTGAATTTATGGTACCGCAAGCGCAAACCGCGCTTCTGAATGTAGATGGTAATCTATGCGAACTATTGGCTCAATGGCTCGATATTCCAGATGTTCTCCGCATACTCGTCGATACATCTGTCGGAACTGAAAAATCCCATATTGGCCACACTCAACACCGACTTCTTGACCCATTTGTGCAAATGATCCTTGTCCTTGGCATCGCCTCCGTGGTGTCCAAACACCTTTTCAAGCTTTACGTGGGCATCCAAGAATAAGTCGAAATCATCACTGACCAAGTAGTGGTCTCCATGGAATTTAATGCCTTCAATCAACAATCTGAACTCGTCGGGGTTGCCGAAGAGACCCGACTCAATGGCAGTGAACACCTTCTGCAAGGTCTCGGGAACCTTGACTCCTTCGTAGATGTGCTTGTGTCTGATTTCCTCCACGGATTCCGACAAGTTACCGAACAAGAAGATGTTCTCCTCGCCGATCTCACGGGTGATTTCCACGTTGGCTCCGTCAACGGTACCAATGATCAAACCACCGTTTAAGGCAAACTTCATGTTGGAAGTACCCGAAGCTTCGGTACCAGCAGTAGAAATGTGGTTGGACAAATCCGAAGCTGGGGTGATGATTTCGGCCTTGGACACATTGTAGTCAGGAATGAACACCACCTTCAACAAATTGCCGATCTCCTTGTCGTTGTTCACCACATCTCCGACCTTGTTGATCAAGTGGATAATGGTCTTGGCCATATAGTAGCCTGGAGCAGCCTTACCACCGAAAATCGAGGCCTTGGAAATGAAGTGCTTCAACTTGATCTCCTCAACAGACACCCCAGAGGCCAACAACTCCTTAATACGCAAGTAACGGTAAATGACTGCGAAAATGTTCAATTGTTGTCTCTTGTATTCGTGGATTCTCTTGACTTGCACGTCGAACAAGACGGTTGGGTCCAATTCCACGCCGGTCTCCTCCTTGACCAACGCAGTCAATCTGCGCTTGTTGTCGAATTTGATGTTGTCCCATTGTGTCAAGAACGCATCGTCGTTGACGAATTTCTCCAACTTCTTCAAACTGCCCAAATTGGTCAAGTATTCGTAGTTTGGATCGTTCAACTTCTCACTGATGAGCTTGGCCAACTTAGGGTTGGCCTGTCTCAACCATCTTCTTGGGGTAATACCGTTAGTGACGTTGGTAAATCTGTCTTCGCCGAAAACCTTAACGAAATCCTTGAAAATGGTGGTCTTGATCAATTCAGAGTGCAATTCAGCCACACCGTTGACCTTGTGGGAACCGATAATGGCCAAGAAAGCCATTCTCACCGACTTGGGGCTGCTCTCCTCGATAATGGAAACTCTGCCCAACAAATCGCGGTCGTTGGGGAACTTGCGTTCGACCTCCTTCAAGAAGTAGAAGTTGATGTCGTAGATGATTTCCAAGTGACGGGGCAACAACTTGCCCACCAAGTCGACGGGCCACTTCTCCAAGGCTTCGGTCATCACCGTGTGGTTGGTGTAGGCAAACACCTTGGTGACAAGAGACCAGGCGTAGTCCCACGTCAATCCTTCCAAATCAACGAATATTCTCTGCAATTCGACAATGGCCAAGGTGGGGTGAGTGTCGTTCAATTGGATGGCCACTTGTTCGGGAAACTTGGCCCAGTTGTCCTTGTCGGTCTTCTTGAACCGTCTGACAATGTCGTGCAAGGACGCAGCCACCCAGAAGTACTGTTGCTTCAATCTCAATTCCTTTCCACTCTCGAAGTTGTCGTTGGGGTACAACACGGCGGTGATGGATTCGGCTCTCTGTTGCGCATTGACCGATTGCTGGTAGTCTCCAGCATTGAATTTGGTGAAATCGAACTCGTTGGTGGGTTTGGCGTTCCACAATCTCAAGTTGTTGGTATTGTCGGTGTTGTAACCGGGAATGGGGAAGTCAGCAGCCACTGCCAACACCCGTTCTCCACCGTTCCACACCTTGCGGGCCTCGCCCGAGTTGGGGTCGAAGTCCTCGTACACGTAACCGTAGAAGTCCACGGGGATCTGGATCTCCTTTCTGTCGATTTCCCAGGGGTTGGAGTACTTCAACCAGTAGTCCGGCGTTTCCACTTGGTAGCCGTCGATGATTTTCTGCTTGAAAATACCGTATTGGTAGTTCAAGCCGTAGCCCCAGCCAGAGTAGTTTTTGGAGGAAAGCGAGTCAACGAAACACGCGGCCAATCTGCCCAAACCACCGTTTCCCAAGGCTGCATCCGGCTCCTGGTCCAACACGTCTTCCAAGTTGAAACCCAACTCCGATAACGCCTTGGAGGCGTTGTCGCGGCTCTTCAAGTTGATCAACGCGTTGTCCATGGCTCTGCCCATCAAGAACTCCAACGACAAGTAGTATACACGCTTTCCGTTGTGGATGGTCTGTTTCTGCTGGGTGTTGGCCCAGTCCACCAACAAGCCGTCCCGAACGGTGCTGGAAGCGGCCTGGTACGCGGCCAAGTTGTCGCAATTGTACATGTTTCTGGCCAAGGTGGTCTCGACATGGCGGACAAAGGACTTTTCGAACGCGCCTCTATCAACAAGCACAGAGGCATGGGGGTCTTCCTGGGAAGGATTGCCGTTCAATGGCTTCAACTGGGAGTATTTGTTCCAGATGTGTTTAGCGCTTTCGGGAATAGCAGCATCGAGGGCGATAATCTGGTTGGGGGTGAATCCGGTGTTGGTTCTCTTGAGTTTGGGTTGGGGCAACTCCGAGGGAGTCAAGTAGTCACTCATGGGAGGCAAAGGGAGAGATGGCAGGAATAAAACAGGGGAAATTTAGGAAAGGGAGGGTGTAGTCTTTATATAGTGGAAATATTAGGGGGGTCGTGCGGGCGTGGGGAGGTTGATGGGGTGCAGAAGAGGGGCTGCACTGCGCCAGATTCATGCATCATTCACCATGCACCATGCACCATGCACGGGCCGCATGGATGGGCCCGGCCATGGCTGCTGGGCACGCCATATGTGGACCAAGTGCATGGTGCAGCCTCCCCACCCCCGGTACATGGTGCTGGTTCCAGGTGCATGGTGCATGGTGCATGGGCCCCGGAGGGGAAACAGAGGGGGGAGGCTCCGAACACCCCCACCACGCCATTACTCCCGGTCACGTGGCGTGCTGGTCACCCCACTGGCCCCCTCCTCTCCACGCTCCATGCAGCAATTCGTGCCCAAAGCGGCAGGGCCGGAAATTGGTGCCAATCCCATGACGGTGGGGCTGGCGGCACACCGCACTCCGAATGGGACCACTTGACGCGTGGAACCCGCGTGTGTGCAGGAGTCCGATGCATGCCGATGCATGGAACCATGGCTTCCATCTTTGCCCATTTGTGATGCGAGGGGGTCTCCGGGGCGGAGAAAGACAGCAATCAGACACATGTGGCGAGGAAGTTTGCGGCAGTAGCAGGTGCTTCAGCCCGAAGCGGATAATTGGCGCTTCCGGAATCACTGGAGCGCATTTGCTTCGGGTTTTGTGGGGTTGCTATGGCCGAAGCGTCCTGTTGCAAGGGATGGGGGCCTCAGTAATGCGGCGAATGCACGGGGGTAGGAGTAAGAGCGACGAGTAGCAAAACGCCGGTTCCGGCGGTTCTGCCACAAATCTGGGCCGGTTGCTATTATTTTTTTTCGATTTCGATGCTTCCATGGAAAACCGCATCTTCTGATAAGACCAAGTGAAAAATCGGAGTGGACAACCCAATTGGGGTGAAATTTGCATGGAAACGGCATGGTCCCATGCGCAATGCACTATGTCGACCCTGACAACATGAAATGTGTGTGACTGGCTGGGTTTGGGGCTCGGTTGGAGGTGGGTGGTGCGAACAACATGGAAGCTTGTCAAAAATCACCCAACTTTGGCCCAAATACCTGAAGAGGGGCCGGGATATCGGGTCGTTTGTCAATTGGTCCTTCCACGTCAAGGGAGGAGGTTCTGGACTCGGTTTTCCAATAGAGTGGCATGAGATGTGTTCAATTAAGTATGTAGAAGAACATTGGTGTGCATTGGATCCCGATTCGGATCCGAGACGGTCAGAAATGGTAGCACCTTCCAAGTAAGCGCCATGGTTTATTTTCTGACGGAGGCATAGTCGGGTCACATTGTCAGGAACCAGAACATTCCCGCTTCTGCCGATGCTGCGATGTCTCATCTCTCAACATCACCTAATATGTGGAACATTAGTCTAGAACGATATTATTTGGCTTCAGTGTCAGTCAGGAGATCGTACTGGGATAATATTCGTTACGAGGTGGTGATATCGTAGTTATGCTGAGATTCACCATAACATGCTAAAATGCACCAATGGATTGATTATAATTGTCTACGTGTATTCCTCATGTTACATTGGTTCATTTCACGTTTGGGTATACATTCGTAATTCAAACAGAATAGGAACCCACCGACAGAGTGGCCAACGTGCTTGAAGGGGCTCCACTGGATGCAGCTCCGTTTGAACTGCCAGGAGGACATTGGTCTCTAGAAGTCAATTCGTCGTTTTGATAGGTGTCGCAACACTTCTCAGATGGATAGAACTTGGTGCACCAGTCCTTTCCTCCATCGGTCTGGTATCCTGAGTTGTACTCGACACACCTGAAACCCTGGTCGATCAAATCTCCGTATGCCTCGGGATAGTAGGCTTCGTTTTCCTGGCAAGAACCAACTAGGAAGATCTTGTCAGACTCGAGACTGGAATTGTTGGTCCGTTTTAATTGGTAGGCAATAGTGAATTCGTACAAGAAATTGCACAACAAGCCCTTGGCAAAGTTGAACTTGAACTCCACCCCGAAATTGGGCTGTTCAGAAATTAACTGGGGGTTGTAGCCTTTTAAAACCTCCTCGGAGTCGGAAACGTTCAAAAACTCGAATTCGTTCAAGCTCTGGTGGTCAATATTCTTGAAATACAAGTCGACAGTGTAGTTGTCGTTGGAAGCCTCCTCGTTGTTGGCCACGTAGAGATTCAACGACACAGGGAAGTCCTTGGTATTGTTTGTAGACTGAATGACTGAAGCATACTTGTCGCAAACATATGGGCCGGAAAAGAGAAGAGTCCGGGGATTTTTAATGGAGGTTTGGCTGGAAGCGTACGAACTGGGGAGGTTATTGACCTCCTTGATGTTGGAGACATAGCCAAAAGCAGAAGGAACAGCAGCAGCAAAAACAGCTAGTTGGACAAGTGAGACCATGATTCAGACAGTAATAAATTGTAGGAGGAACCAGGACATGCTGGCCATTTATATACTCCAGTTGGATAGACGGGATTGTGACAATTTTAGCAGATAGCGTGGGTGGAGTAAACAGGACATGAGCCATGAATTGGTAGTAGAGTCGCTGCCACAAGAGCCAATTATATGCGTGGGTGCAAAATCTTTGGTTAGTTACACGCAGGAAAGACAAGCTGGGGCAGCTACGTCAACCCGCTCAAGCTTGGGATATTTATCTAAATCATTATGGTCTCTATACTAGAGAGATAGGAAGAATCTCCACCAAAAGAGCTTTTGAAGTATCCCTCGATCCTTGGCCCTGCATTGTCTACTACCACAGGAAAGAATGAGCCGGGTCATGATCTCTGCATACTGTAAGGGGACGATCTAAAAATACTTCGGGTAAGGTTTCTAGCCATGTTCACCCAAAATGGCGATTTATTTGTTTTGGCGTCATTTTGGTAGGCATTACACGTCCAGAAATATGGATGCTCCACTTTTTGTCGCGTACTAGCGAGCAACATACAGGGTTTAGCGAAAACTAGGTTGATAGCAACGGAATCGAGTTAGGTTCGTAGCCTACCCCGGATTATGGTGTGGTTGGTCACGTGACCGGATTTTGGTCCTCCGACGACCACAAGTAGACCCCGCTGTATAGGAGCCTAGGAACTTTCTAGCTGACCTTATTCAAGATCTGGAGGAGTTCTGCTTCCAGCTTTGACCCCTAACTTTTTCCACCTACTTGCAATTTTTCCAGAATTTTGTTTTACCCACTACACATGACAGTGAAAATTTGAAACCACACAGCCAACATTGAATACTGGAGTAATGGAATCAGCCGAGAACTGCCACGCCAGTGCAGCTATGACCTCTGGATTATATTCAGGTGTGAAACAATGCGCTTCAGTCTGCGATAAGCTGAGTTCGTGCTGAAAACTGCCAGTTTCGAGCCCCAGAAATCTCCCAATACAGCAAAACGGTACTTCTCACCAGCAGCAGATGTGCAGGCCGCCAAGCACTGCGTCCCGGCGGCCCCAGGGCCCGGATTCCAGGGTATTTGGAAAGTCCGCTTACGTAAGCAACATCTATACTTCGTTACGTAATAGCCATCTTCAACCCCATGACATCCTACGTTCACCCCAACTCCTCCATCAACTCGGCATGTCTTGTTCCCGAAACGTCCTTTGTACTCACTGGAGGTGGTAACGACTTTGAGCTAAAACTTCACGACGTTTCCACTTCTCCTGTTGTGACTACTACATTTCCCAAAGCTCATGCTAACTCCGTCAATGCCATCCATGTCCACAGAAACAGCGGATTAGTGGCATCTGCATCCAACGACGTGGTGATAATGCACGATTTGCGCCAACAATCCGTTATTAGAAGCTTTTTCAGCTCAATTGCCGGTTCTGGAGATGTTACCGGCATGTCTCGAGAACTGGTACTAGATTGCAAAATGATCACGCCTGAGCTTGTGGCGTCGTGTGGAGTGAACCACCACCTCAATCTCTTTGATACAAGGCAGGCAAATAAACGAGCAGTGTACCTGTTGAGTCTCGGTGACGATAATCTCAATTCGCTTGATTTCGATGAGGAGAATTCCATCACTGTGGGCAGTTCCAATGGCTGTTTGTACCGTTTAGATGTTCGGAACCACCATGTGGTCAAGGACGAATTTCCAGGACCCTCTAGTATTGTCAATGTGGCATGTTACGGCCCAAACCGGTGCTTGGTGAGTTTCGCAAACGGTAATATTACCATGTTTGATGGCGAAAACCAGACGATTTCGGCTGAAATAAGGCTGCCACACCACCTCCCACCGTTAAAGTACCGGAAAAACGCCAAGTACGTGCCAGAACACAATGTGGTGGTCAGTGGAACCGATGAAGGGGCAGTGAAAATGTGGGATTTGGTCCACGGAAACCCTCCACGGCCCAGTAAAACGTTCTTGTTGGACCAAAAATCGGAGGAGGGTCGCATTGTGACGTGGACGGGCTTTGACGCCGCCAATAACCGCCTCGTGGCCACTACGGGCAACGGACACCTTCAGGTCTGGAATCGACCTCTTTAGATACACACGTCACGTGATCTATCACGTGGCACTCACCATACCACACCGCGTCATTTTTCAATGCCTTCTTCCTATAACTCCAAAATGGCACCCAAAAGCCCAGCCGCCGCCGCCGCCGCCGCCGACGGGGCCGATTCGGAGTCCCCTATGCCGTACCCTCCCACCTCAGTGGTATTGGCCAAAGTCAAGGGCTATCCTGCATGGCCGGCGATGGTTCTTCACGAATCCTTTCTTCCCGAAAATATCATCCAAAAGAAGCCCAAGTCGCCCAAAAACAAGGGAAAGAAGGGTAAACCCGCAGTGGTGGTGCCGGTGCGGTTCTTCAGCGACGACACATACATCTGGATCAGCAGCAGCGACGTGAAACCTCTCGAAAAGCCACAGATCGAGGCATATCTACTGAATGACCTGGGCAAGCGGAAACGCGACAAGCTCTTGGAATTTGCATACCAATTGGCACTCGAACCGCCGGAGATGGAGTTCTTTGTGAAGTACGGATCCAAGGGATCACAGGGACGTCAAAAGGGCGACGAGGAGTACGTCGAAGATGAAGATTCTGCAGAGCTTGAAGAAGACGAAGAAGATGAAGAGGAAGAGGAAGAGATGGACGAAGAGAGCGAGGATCTTGAGATTGAGGAAGTCAAGCCTGTTAAGAAGGCTCGGACCGCCAGGGGTACCGCCCGAACCACCAAGACGGCCAAAAATACCAGATCCACCAAAACCTCGAAAAACACCCAAACCTCCAAAACCACCAAACTGCAGCCGTTGTCCAAGGCCCAGGAACGCAAGCTCGCGGCCCAAAAGAAGCGCGACGAGGAGAAGCGGCTTTTGGCAGATTACGACAGCGACTGGGGCCTCGACAATTGGAACCACTACGACAAAGAAGAGGGAAATTATATCTACGACACCGAGGCTGAACAAAGAAAGGTGTTTGATGCCATTCCATCCGCCGCCACCATCCACGACGAGTTGGTACAGGCCCACGACGCCTTTGCCGCGGCCACCGACGAGCTTGTGGCGCAGTTGCTATTGGATGGAGAGGCTAATGAGAAGGAAACCATACGGAGACTCGGGGAATTCGAGAAATTGGTGCTCGAGATTCCGCCAACGGTGGTGCTCAAGAGTCGGCTCCTTCGGGTGATGATCTTGACGGCGAGGAAGAGGGAGGGGAGTCGCCGCATCAGGGACCGGGTGAGAAGCGTGTTGCAGCGGAGCTTGCAGATCGAGGTAGAGGAGAATCCGGAGGAGGAGGAGGAAGTGGAGGAGGAAACGAAGGAGGAAGAGGAAGAAGCGGTGAAGGAGGAAGGTGCAGTAGCGAGCGAGGAAACCAGTGCCGGAAAGGAGGAACTGCAGAAGCAGTAGAAGCAGGATAAGAAAGTGGAAGTGCCCCCCAACCACGGGACCAATTAAGACGCAGGCGAGACATGGTCCTCCTGCAAGCTGCACCTCCAACCGCCGCCGCGATAGTGCCGGCCGCGTGTTCGTTGCGCAGGATGCGTCATCCCCCATATGTACTATAGCCAACACATCTGATTTTCCCCGTAGCCCCCCACCCCCACTACCAACACGTCTCCCCTCAACGCCCCTTGTCCTGCACACGCGCGCTCCCCTCCTCCTCCCCACTGCACCCTGCACCTGGCAGGCGGGCCACGCCCCATTCTGCGGGTGGTGCATATCCCCCCGGGTAATTTGTGTCCCGCCTTCCTCATTTATGACAAATCACCTTTTTCGGTGGCCCCAACCGCTTTGGACCACCCTCCCTACTTAAACAAGCAATCGCACTGTTTTCAGCAAGGGTTAAATTTTACTGAATCCTCAAACATAACAAAAAAAAACATTCTTCCTTGTTCCTTGTTTAATTATGGCAATCAAGTATGTATCTAGACGAACATCTACTTCACGACTCGGGACCAATGAGGGCCCTTCATTCCACCTTTTCCCCCTTCCCTTCCTCCCCTACTACGTCCCAACAATTGGGTGGCGTGGTCCCCTTTTCCTGGGTTTGTCACTCCAGATCGATGCTCTCAAGGGTTAGAACCGTGCTGTCAGTGACGTATCACTCTCCTGCGGTTGTTGTGACCTATTAACTAGATGTGGTGGCGAATTGGGCGCTTGCAAATGCAACCCTGCTGTTTTGTGGTGGATCGCCCCAGGAATCCAGTGCATGGTATCAACAAAATTGCCGGATCGATAGCGGTTGCCTTTTTGGGCGTGAGGGCGAGCAGAGATGGCGGAGGAGGGCGTGTGGAGGGAGGAATGTGATGGGTGTTGATGACTGCGACAGTGGAAGGACAGTGTGTGGAAGGTGGACAACGTGGGAAGGGAGAAAGTGCGATGGATCGCATAACGATCAAGAAGAATCAGGGTAGGGAGTAGTAAGTGGTATGAGAGGACGAATCAATCTCCATGTGGGTGTCAGATACCTCCAGCCATTGTCTTACTCCAAGAATATCCCTCTACCCGTCTCCCACTATCCGTTTCCCACTCCATGACCCGTTTTCCAGCACTCAACTGCCTCATCTTCATCCCCACCCTCTCCCAATTATCCCTACTAACCTCTAGCATGTCTGGACCCACTGAAGCTAAATTAGAGACCGGCGATCAGCAGTACGACGGCTCCTCCGTCCCCGTGGCCAACAACTCCGTGTCGGGCGGCGCCGGCGCCGGCGCCGGCGACGACGACGACGACGACGAGCCCAGCGGAGGCAAACAGCAGAAGGAAAGAAGAAAGATCGAGATCAAGTTCATCCAAGACAAGTCCCGGCGCCACATCACCTTCTCCAAGAGAAAGGCGGGAATCATGAAGAAGGCCTACGAGTTGTCGGTGTTGACAGGCACCCAGGTGTTGTTGTTGGTGGTCAGTGAGACCGGGTTGGTGTATACCTTCACCACCCCCAAGTTGCAGCCCTTGGTGACCAAGTCCGAGGGCAAGAACTTGATCCAGGCCTGTCTCAATGCTCCCGAGGAGGGCTTGGGCGACGACCAGGGCGACCAGTCCGACGGAAACTCCCAGGATCTGCCCGACCAGAGCCCTGCCGCCAACAACAACGTGGCGGCCCAGCAACAGCAGGCGGCCCAGCAGGCGGCCCAGGCACACCACAACCAAGTGCAGGCACAACAGGCCCAGGCCGCCGCTGCTGTGCAGCAACAGTTGCCCCCAGGCGCCCACATCCCCCACGGCATGCCCTACCCCAACGCCGGGCACCCCCAGCCAGGGATGCCGCTTCCACAGAACGCATACGGCGACTCTTCCCAGGTGTACCAGTACTTCTCCAACATTCAAAACGGAAACATTCCCAACGCTCAGCAATACCAGTGAGTTTGACGACCCTTTATTTCTTATTTATTGTGTTTTATCGCCAGCGTCTGGGTGTATGCAGAGGTTTTTAATTCTTGGCTCCAGGGTCTCTAGATTACATAGTAGTATGTATATGTAATATTATCAGCAACGTGGACCAGCCGATTGCGCGGGTCACGTGACCACAGACCCCATATAGTCATCGCCTTGTTGGCCGCCAACTCCATGCCCGTTTCCTTCAAGACCTTTGGCTACTGCGGCTACGGAATCTACCACGACATCCGGGCCCGGCTCCCCTACTATGCTTCTGACTTCCGCGATGCGTGGAACTACCGCGTGATTCCCTCCACCACCTTCATCTTCTTCACCAATCTCTTGCCTGCAATCGCGTTTGCCCAGGACATGTTTGACAAAACCCGCCAGCTGTACGGATTAAATGAGGTGTTGATGAGTTCTGCTCTAGCGGGCGTTGTTTTCGGGCTTTTTTCGGGACAACCACTCTGTATTGTGGGAGTTACTGGCCCCGTTTCCATTTTCAGCTATACTGTGTATGAGATCATCGAGCCTCGGGGCACGCCCTATTTCCCGTTCATGTGCTGGGTGTATTTGTGGTCGATGGTGTTCCATTGGGCCATTGCCGTGGGCAACTACGTGTCGTTCTTGAAGATCATCTCCACCTTCTCGTGCGATGTGTTTGGCTTCTTCATTTGCATTGTCTACTGCCAAAAGGGCGTACAGATTCTTCTGAAGCAATTTGATGGAGGCGATGCCGCCGCAGGGTTCCTTTCGGTGACAATTGCCATCTTGATGGTGGTTTTCGGCGTGGGAAGCGACATTTTCGGCAAACAACTCCATTACTTTAGGCCATGGATGCGCAAGATCTTTCTGGATTACGGCGTATGTCTCGCAGTAGTGTTTTTCACGGGATTTATTCATTTTGGAGGTCATTTGGACGATGTGAAATTGGCCAGATTACCAATTACAGCGTCATTCCAACCCACAGCAGGGTCTCCTGAACGGCCCCATGGATGGTTTGTGCATTTCTGGCCCGGCCACAATATTCTGGTGGGAGACGTATTTCTCGCGATTCCATTCGCAGTTTTGCTCACTTTTCTCTTCTATTTCGACCACAATGTGTCGTCGCTAATGTGCCAGCTGAAGGAGTATCCGCTCCAGAAACCGTCGCTGTTCCACTGGGACTTTGCCCTTTTGGGTCTCACCACGGGAATTGCCGGAATTCTCGGGCTTCCTGCCCCAAACGGCTTGATTCCGCAGGCTCCTCTCCATCTGGACCTGTTGGTGGTGCACAATCGTGAGGGAAAACCGGTTCTGGTGGTGGAACAACGGGTTTCCAACACTCTCCAGGGAGCACTCACGTTTGTGATGATGACACGGCCGTTTTTGGTGGTTTTGGGGCTCATTCCCCAGGCGGTTTTAGCAGGCTTATTCTTCGTGATGGGAATTTCCGGCCTTGACGCCAATATCGTGACAAATCGGCTTCGGTACGTGTTTATGGACCGCGAATATATAGCGGATCCGGCTAGTCCCGAGGTTTTTCGCCATATCCACCTGCTTAATCCGAACCGGTGGTTCTACGTGTATTTGGCGCTCGAGGTGGTGGCGGCGTTAGCGGAATTTGCCATCACCTGCACCCGTGGGGCCGTGGGGTTTCCAGGGGTGTTGATGTTGTTTGCATTCTGTGCCAAATGGGTGTGGCCGTTGATAATTCCAGCACTGGAATTAGCGATTTGGGACGGTGAAGTTGCAGACGAGTTTATTGTCAAGAGTCTCCGGGTTGTGGAGGAGAGGCGGCAGCTGGAACGGGATGAGAAGAAGGAGGAGGTGATGGAGTACGAGTTGGAGCACGGGCAAGCGACAGAATGAAGGAGGAGAAAGAATTAGGAAGGAAGATATTTCTGGAATAAGAGAATAAGATAAGGGAGATTAATGAAATAAGAGAAGAAGAGAAGAAGAGAGAAGGGAGAGATTAATGGAAGGAGATTAATGTAAGGAGATAATGGAAAGAGATTAATGTAAGGAGTTAATGGAAGGAGAATAAGGAAGGAAGAGATTAATGGAAGGAGAATACGGAAGGAAGTGGTAAATGCAGGAAGAGATTAATAGACGGAGAATATGGGAAGAAGAGAATATCAGATTATGAGAATACGCGAAGGCGAAGAGAGAGGGCAACGAATTTAACGGTAGGAAATCCGATGAGAAAGGACCGATTATAATACCTTGTGTATGATGAGAATGAAGAGAATGAAGAGAATGAGAGAGACTCAGTGAGACGATGAAAATGATGAAAATGATCTCAACAATCACTTCCATGCATAACAAGAATGTAAGACAGCTCCCCAGCTGAGCCTCTCCCACACAGATTAAACTTCGAGTTCATCTGGCAACAATCGGGTGGGGAAGCCCCACAATAAGGAAGGTGCAGGGTCGATATGCACCTCTGCCAAATAGGCAAGGCACAGTGGGGCGGCAGGGGGTGCAACCTGCACCTTCCGCTTGCATGGCAACTGTGCAGGGTGCACCATGCACAACCCGCCAGCAGCCGCACCGGCGGGCTTCTCGCCCTCTACCCCGGGCGAGCCTAGGTCCATATACGAGATACAGATCTGATGCAGCAACCCACAAATGCCGCCTTGCCCCCTGATCTGCTTGCCCCGCAAGCCGCGGCTTGCTGGCACCCACACTTCCTCCATGTCGGAGCCGCTGACGCACCCGCCGCAAACCCCTGCTGCACTTCTCGTCCCTTCTTTTCCTGGTGGTTCTCCTCCATCGAGGGGTATCCGCACTAGTCAGATTGTGCAGCCCCAACCGCCACAAAACCTAAATCATCAGGTTATTTTCATGGTCATTATTTCACACTTTTCACCCCGATCGCCCCACTATATATAGAGGGCCTGCGCTATATATTTGCATCACCGCATCATTGTTAGTAGAGCTAGCAGAATACACCGACTCCGACCTGGTATCTGCCCCCTCCTCAGTAACTTCCTGGATAGACCTGCTTCGGCCGTGTTTTCGACCGCATTCCGTGTCTCTCTCTATCCCGACTTTCCTGGTATCGTCAACTGCTGAATTCATTGAGATACGCCAATTCATCAAGATTCACTAATTGCTTGAGCTATCCCTCCTCATTGACACATCCCTTTATACAGCGCGTTCTGTGAGAATCACCTGAGAGCGTCTATTATCACCTGAGAACCCCGTCTTCGACAGTTATCACCTGAGAGTTATCACCTGAGAGTTATCACCTGAGACTCATATTCACCTGCGTTGCTATCCATTGCACCTCTTTTCCATCTGAGAATCCCCATAAATACCCTCCGCCGTCACCGCTATCCGGCGTATCCTGAGTCCCTCCCATCTTGACTCCCATCTTGACTCCTTTCTAACCACTTCCTCCTGGTGATCATGTCCGACTACAACGGCGACTCTCCTCGCCAGAACTCGTTTTCGGGCGCCTGGCCACCCCAGCACCTGCCCCTTTGGAACAACTACCCCCGGCGTCCCTCCGGCGGCATCGATGCCCCCAATATTTGGGCCACTGCCGCCCACAACCCCATCCATCTAGCAGAAATGGGTCCTGACAACTTCCCTGTCAGCAGAAGACATTCCCACAACGACGTCTACAGTTACAAGTTTCTGCTGCAAACCCAGCAGGGGCCTCCTAGACAAGGCGTGACCCCTCACACTATCCCGGCTGCTCAACAGATGCCCGTGGTGGCGCCCCCCGCACCCCCTATGCAGCCGCTGCACCACCTGCAACACGCGCAGACGCAGCATGCACCACCACCCCAGACGCAGCATGTACCCCAGACGCAGTCGATGCAACCCCAATTGGGCAGGCCTTGCGACTTTGGCTACGATGCGGCCACTCTTCAGCTAGTCAACGAGTACTTTGAGAACGACCCCCACCAGCGGGTCAAAGTCACGGCAAAGCTCCTTGTCGACCGCTTCTTTGACGAGGAAAAGTACCTCGGCGACGCCTACCAGCTTCCCCGGTTCCCCATCGAGCACTCGTTGCGCAACTACCAGCTCGTGCTTGTTGGGTTCAAAGCAGGCAGAATCGACGTATTCTACCTTCCTTCGCCTCTGGAGGCCGGGGCCGACATCCAGGGCTTGAAGGTGGGCGACTTGGTGATTGTGGAGGCCGACCGGGGCCGCGACATGGGCAAAATCGTTAAAATGAACATTTCCATCGACGAGGCCCGCTTGATGAAGCTCCTCCAATTCCAGGAGCAACAGGCCGCGTTGTCGGACACCGACCACATTTTGGACGAGGCGTTATCGGTGCGCAACCTTGGGGGAGACGGCCATTCCTCGTCGTCGGCGTCGCCTCCAACGCTTCATTTCCCGAAGTCCATTCTTTCGTTGGCCCAGCCCTCGGAGATTATCCAGATTCTCAACAAGAAACAGGACGAGGAAAAGGCGTGCCGTCTCTGTCTCGCCAAGATAGCCAACGCCACCGGCCAAGGCTCCAAGGCCGCAGCCAACTCGTCCATCAACAGCGACTTGCTCCAGATGAAGTTGATAGATGCCGAGTATCAATTTGACCGCAAGAAACTCATTTTCTACTATTCCACCTCAAAGCGCATCGACTTCCGCGACTTGGTTCGCGAGTTGTTCCGAATCTACAAGACCCGCATCTGGATGTGTGCTGTGGTCGGGCTCCCCTACGTGTCCAATAGAAGCTCCAACAAGACTTCGCCCACGCGGAAATTTGCCCCCATATCCCAGCTGTCGCCTGAGACTCCCCATACCAACCCTCTGGGGGCCCCCGACCGGCGGTTTTCCTACCACAGCGGAATGCCCATGCCCCCAGCCCTGTTTGCCAACGAACAGGTTGTTCCACGGTTCTTGGGTGAGCAACAGCAGCTTCCGCCCCAGGCGTTCCAGCCCCGAGGTCAGCCCGGCATGGGCCAGCCCCCGCTTGGTCCTCCCCTAGCGTCGAGCTTCCCCTCTGCTCCCAACCAGCCGTTTAATCTCGAACAAAGAAGAAATAGCGTTGGTGAAATGTGGTCACCCACATCGCGGCCCACACCCCACTCGGGCATGGGGTGGACCGAGACGTCGTCGGGGCCTGCCGGGGGAGGCTACGTGCTCAAGTCGTTGGTGGAGTCCATGGACAACTGAAGACGTTAACTTATTAGATCTCTGCAGTTAAGGCAGGTGTATTACATTCAGCAGGTCTGAGCAAATATGCATAAGTACAATTCTAGATGTGATTCAGTAGCACCTCCGTAGAGTGGTTCACCCCGCCGTGGAGAAGAGAGGGGTCTGGTGCCTTCGTTATGAGGACATCAAAACCCCAACCGTTTGAGTTGCTCGCAAAAACGCATGGCTAAGTAAAGAGGACGTGACACACGGCAGGAACTCTGGAATTGGTGTGGAAGTTACGGAGCAGGAGTTTCGGAGAGAACGAGAATTAGGCGATTCAGAGAGGAAGAGAAGGCGAAGATGTGGGAGAGGGGGAGAATAGAATTTAGAGGGGAAGAATAGAATATTGGTGCGGGAGAAGTGAATATTGGTTCGGGAAACAAGGGATGTCTGAAAGAGGGATATTGTGGGCGGAATTATGTCAATTATCTCGCTTGCGTTGCTGAATGAGGTGTTTTGTTTCGGATGTATTGGACTGGATTGACTAATGAGGAGGGTGTGATTGAAACAATAGGCTGGGTGAGCTATTTTCCTTTGTGAGTGGATATAATGTAATTATTCAGAATGGGTGGAATAATGGTGTCCTAATTACTACAATAGAGTATAATGTTAAGTCATAATCAGAGTAGGTGTAGGATAGTTATTTATTCAGGTGAGGTTACAATATCGAAAATATTCATGGCATAGGTTGATTCAATATTTCATCTTCTCTCAGGGTTATGCAATATTGCAATTCTCATCAGAAGTGGATAATTACGAGGGGAACAGTTTCGGGGATATAGTCGTATGCACGGAACAGCCAAGGCGCAACCCAGTGAGATTATTATCGCCGCAGACTAATGTGTTCCGTGTGGGGTGCGAAAGCTTAGCATGCAAGAATACGGGGATATGCGCTTCGGTTATTAGCCCCACATTTTGCATTTGGAGCATCTCCCGAATGGGATGAGCGAAGAAGGAAGGAATAATGGAGTTATTACGTGTGGACAGTTTGAAGGTGCTTAGAAAATCTGAGCTGATACTAAACTAGTGTCTGAAAAATGAAATAGTTTCAACACAGACAATGTGGAGTTTATTGGTGCCTGATACGTAGAGGCTGCATTTATTGTCTTGGTGAAGCACGATGCATATTTTTCTGTTCAGAATGTCTGGCTCATTTACAGGATAATCGACACTAGAAGACAAGAAGAAGTCTTCATGCCTTTAAATTTCTATCTCTATGCGAACTGTATTTTTACATCCGCTTGATATTTAACACACCATGCATACCAATCTAGATCTGCTCGATGATCTCGCCAGACTAAGATGATTTGCACATCTTGCATAAAGTTGCAACATCGTAACGTTTTGGGAATAAAGAATTAAATGCTGTTCCAGAGACTGAAAATGGGAATAGGATAGTCACTAGAAACGCCAAAGAAGCGAGTCCCCTAATTGGAGTAAGGATGACTCAACATCAACTTGATCTTTGATGTAAATCCATTACTCTCATCAAAATCCTCGCTTTTTCTGCTGATAATATGTATTGGGCGAACTGAAGAAAAGGACTAATGGCATTAAACTGGAATCTAGAAATGAATTCTGGCCACAGCCTTCAGAGTTGGAAGGTCTTGTGGTTGGCCTGAAGAACCTCGACACTGGTGATCTCCTCAGTATAGTCCGAGTCCTGTTCTGCGTCGTACTCCTTGGTTCCGAAGTGGCCCTTCCATCCGTTGTCAATCAAGTAGTTCTTGAACTTAACGTCCTCTTCCATGAGATCGTTCTCGGTGAGATGAGGAATGAAAAGGAAGGTGATCAACACACCGGCAAGACCACAGATGGCAGCAATAATGAAGGTCCATTGGGGACCCAAGTTGGTCTGAATTGGGGTGAAAGTCTTGGTTCCAACAACAGCTCCAACCTTACCGATAGCAGCAGAAAGTCCGTAACAGGTGCCTCTGATTGGAGTGGCGAAAGACTCGGACGAAACCAAGCCCATACCGTCTCCAGGACCCAAGTTACCCATTGACATCATCAAACCGTAGAGAACGATGAAAAGAGCGGTGATATGCTTGACCTTCTTGTAGGCGATACCCACGATCAAACCAAAAACGATATAGCCACTGAATCCAATCATGATGGTGTACTTTCTGCCTATTCTGTCATTTAAGTAGGCCCCCACGAACACTCCGGGCAACGCAAGCACTCCCAACAACAAGTTCCACTCAGCAATGCTCTGCAAGTCCTTGGAGTCCTTGATGACGTTGGAAATGATACCGGCACTGAAAATACCGTTGGGGAAGGTAACAAAATCGTAGAGGAACCACGAGAGACAGGTTCCGAGCAATCTGGGCCAGTAGTACTTGAAGGCCAACCAATAGGGGGCGCGTTGCTTGATGGCATTCTTCTTGTAGAGTTCAGAAGTGGCCAATTTGAGACGGAAGTAGAACACGGACAATGGCCAGAAGCAGCCGATAGCATACATGGTCCTCCAGAGCGCCTCTAAGTGGTTGTCTCCGGTGATTTTGTGGACAATCAAGAAGATGATCAAGGCGAAGGGGCCACCAAACGAAAGGGGAAGGTTTGTGGACAAGATGAACGCGCCTCCTCTGCGTTTGACGGACTCGTTTGCAGCCTCCGATGCCGACACCGACGACGAAGGGTACTCGGCACCGATTCCGAATCCAGTAACTCCTCTGGCGATGATCAACATCCAGAACATGCCTTCCACAGTCTTACCGTGCGACGCGGCACACATGGCGGATCCCAAGATAAGGAATACGGTACCAGTCACAATGGACCATTTTCTGCCGATGTAGTCGGCCGTCAACCCGATGGTGACCTGGCCGAAAATGGTGGCAATCAACGACGCGTTGGATACGTTGGTGGACATGGAGGCAGTGTACTGCTTGGGATACTTGAGGGCAAACACCTTGTTGAGCATGGACATGACGTTGTTCTGGTATCCATCAGAAATCAACGCGAAACCGGCGCAGAAGATGGTGAGGATGTCTCTGGCGGAGGCACCGTTTTTCAACCGTTGCAAACGGAGGTCTTTGTCGTACTTGAAGTGTTTCTTTGGGGCGTCGGCATTGCGCTGCTCGGAGTCGAACGAGTTGGACTTGGCTGCCACGGAGATGTCGGCCACGGCGGCCTTGGCGTCGATTTCGGAGAAAGACATGGAAGAAGAAGAAGAGGCAACAACTGGGGAGACAACAACGGGGGGAATGGCCTCTTTATATACCCACCACGGCGGCTAAGATCAAGAGGGGTCAACGTGCACGAATAGCGGCAGCGCACCATGCACCAAATACGATATTGAGACTCGGGCTGCAGCAGCTATGCCGGATTGGGAAGGGCGCATGCGTGGGGAGATACAGGCACGGCTCAGTTGACGGCAGTTTGATAGGGCAGCGGAAGCGGAAACCGAGCGGAAAATGTGGGAGCATCTCCCCCACGCTTCGCCCCCGCTTCTCCTTCCCCGAGAAGCAGCCAAGAGCAGCGACGTCGGGGCCAAGACCGGGACCAAGACCGGGGCCAATTGTCAAGTTGTTCGCCACAAGGGCTTAGACAGGCGAATAATGTGTCAATTGACCTGACACGTGCATCGGGCGGGAAACGTGGTGGTGGAATTGCGGTTCATAAATATCACTAAATTAGCCCCAGGGGCAATTAAACCGGATCGCCCATGTGGTGAAAGCCCCGGGGATCCTTTTATTGGCTGGAAACAAGGCAAGGGTATATGCAAGATATTAACCCGACGGGTAGAGGGAGATGAAATGCGGTGAGAATGAAAGTGATGATAATTTCGGTAAGCACACAATGTAGAGGATGCAGAGAATTAAGCAGAGAACATGTGAAGAGGATGTTTATAGAGGAGGAGGTGAGAAGAAGCGACTAGTGAAGGGGAACGTGGTCCGCAGTGACGTGTTTTCTCGGTCTTCGGCATCGATATCCATGCTGTTGCTGTTTTTCACCCTGCCGGGACAAAATAGTCGGGGCTTGGCCTGGGACGTAGATCACGGCTTTGACTCGGAACTATAGTGTGGGAAATCCGCATTGCATCAGTGGTGGTAGCGAGAGACTTGGACTGGAGGAAGAATGGCGAGGCTGGGTAGCTCACACGAGAATAGGGTGTGAAAAGGGTGCGGAAAATGCGTAGCAGAATGCGCAACATGCAAAAGTAGACGCACAACATGCAAAAGGAGATTCTCAAGATGCAATAAAGTAGAGCACAACATGCAATGGGAAGAAGCAAACTGCACTATGGCAGTGCACGCCAAATGCAACTGCGAGCACGCAACATGTAATTAGCAGTGCACACAACATGCAAGTGATATGATGCAACATGCATGCTTTATAACCCCTCACGTGAGCCGGTCACGCGGGGTTTGCAGTCACGTGAAACAACCCCTATTCCCATGTCCCTCCCGTCACACGACTCCTGCCCCACGTTGGCCCCACGTTGGCCCCGCCTGACACCCCCTCCCACACAGGCACATTCTCGGTCCCATTTTCTGAACTATCCCCTCCCTATCCTCTTCCATTCCCTCCTCAATCTCTCCATTCTTTCTATCTCCTCTCCTTTCTCGCGCTATCTCCTCAACGCAATCACCCCTTCATCGCCTTATCTTGTGGCGCTACTTCCATCCCTGTCCCATTCTAGCCTATCTCCGGACCCTCCTGCGGCCTGCAGACACGCCGCGCGTCGGAGGTGCAGCCTGCAGCTTCATGCAGCTGCATGCAGGCCCGAGCATCTCGGTAGTGCTGCAATGGTCACAGGATCTGGCAGCAACCTGGGTCTTGGCGGCTTAGAACCCTCCGAGAAACCCCAAACAACAAACCGCAACCTGTCAAGGGCTTCGGCTCGGTGTCAATATTTGCAGCAGAAGTCACCGTCACCGCTTCCACCACCGCTTCCACCACCGCTTCCAACCCCGTTCCGGTGGCACCGACGATCTCCTCCTTTGTCATTACTAGGGGCATCCCCCGGAACCTCCGAGATTAACGTCACAACGGCTCGTTGTTTGGACGCACCCGACCCAGGAGACGCCGGAGATGCAATCGACGCACATGCAGCTAACCCCGTTGGGCGTGGCATTTCTCCTCTTCTGGCCCTGGCACCACAATCCTGGTGCATTGCGCAGCTGCTCCACCTCACTGCACCATGCACCTGCTGCCAAAGGAAGGTTTCTGCGCTCTCGCCGCCATGCCTCGTGACCTCGTGCGGCATTCCACTGTGGAGACTTTGTGCCACACAAATTTGTTGAGCCAGAGGGTCCTGACCCCACCAGGCCGCACTACCATGGGCCTACCCATAACATGGGGCCCCAAACTTGACCCCATACCTGGCCCCCCGATGCAACCTCAGACCCATGTAGCAGTATGGGAGAAGCTGACGCACTCCACACGCATGTAGCTGCATGCCGCCGCTTCCGTGGCGCAGGATGCGGAGGGGGGCATACTGCACCATGCACCTGTACATTATATTTGCTCGCGCACTCTGCACCTGCTGCTTCGGTTATATTAAATATTGATCTCTGGCCTGCGCTCACACCGCCATTTATAATCCCCGTTTTCCGTCGGTGCAGTTTCTGCGTTTATGATTCTGCGTTTCTGCGTTTTTTGCGTTTCCTGCCTTACCATTCTGTCAAGCCTGTTCCCGTTCTTTTCCTGTCTCCAGCCCCTGCCTGTCCTGTGTTGCTAAATCCAGTGCCTCTCCCGCTTATGCCCGCTGCAAAATATGCTTCTCATCCGCAACACCAAGCAGGCGCCCCAGGAGAGACACATCCAGACGCAACATACGCAGCATGCCCAACATGCATCTCTCCCCGTGCATGGCATGACCCACCCCACCTACCACTCTAGTACTATAAATACAGTGCTTTCCCCCCTGGGTTCCCACCAGATCCACAACAACATCAATAACAACATCAATCACGACGATGCCGCCGGATACCACGTGACCCCCGATCCCAACCTCCCCGTGCTCGCCGTGGACACCTTGCCAAAAGACAAGTTCAAGCTCAACTTGGGCAGTTTGTTCAAGAAGAGCCCAAAGAGCCCCAAAATCGACCTGGTGATGGCAACAGCGTCGCCCGAACTGCCGCAATCGGCGTTTCTCTCGCCCGCCTCCATCACCGACTGCGCCAACTTCATCACCATCGTCTCCAGCAACGAATCCACCCACTACACCCATCACAGACACACCACGGTGGAAGACGGCGAGCGCTACACCTCGTTCACCGCCGAGTGCATCTCGCTCCAGGGCAGCGAAATGACGTCGTTCTCCGAGATCGACGACAAGGGCCTCCATTCCATCCGCCTGGGATCGCCAGAAGTGGTGGAATACTCACCAAAGGCCAAGAGGAACACTTTTCGCAGCATTTTGGGGCTCAACCCCGAACCTGCCGAAGACGACAATTTGGAGGACGACATCACCGCCTACCTCTCGGAGCTGGAGTCGGACCTCAATTTCGACCCCAAAAACGAAGAAAACGAGCACGACTACCGGTTTGGAGGATACCACCCCGTGGCCAAGGGAGAGATCTACTACTCCCGCAAACATGCAAGAAGAGAGTACATCATCTTGCGCAAGCTCGGCTGGGGCCACTTCTCCACTGTGTGGTTGGCCAAATGTCGCTACAACCACAACCTTTCCAGTTCGATGTGCTCCGAGGACTCGCCCTTGACCGACACCTCGGACTACTACGTGGCGATCAAGTTTGTCAAGTCCAACAAAAACTACATCGAGGCCGCCGAAGACGAAATCAGCATTTTAAACACATTGAACAATCCCCAAGTCTATGCTAAACACTTACACGAAGGTGACTTCAAAATTCCCAAACCTTCCAGCCAGGGAGGTAAGCATGTCATGAAGCTTCTCGACGATTTTGAAATCTCGGGTCCTCATGGCACTCACATTTGTATGGTGTTTGAAATCTTGGGGGAAAACATCCTCAATGTGATCCAGAAGTACAAGCATTATTACGGCGACATCACCAAAGAACTCAACAGGAAAGACACCATGGATGAGCAGATCAGCCCCACCGATACTTCGATGAAATTCAACAAATGGGACTCGAAACCAAAGAAGAGCACCAAATCTAAACTCAGCATGGGTCTTAGCCTTAACCTCGGACTCAATCTTCTGAAGAACCGTACTTCTCCAACAAAAAAGTATGAGTCACAACCTTCAATTATTGAAGGACGTGAGTTGGATTCAAATGAGACTCTAACTCCGGAAAACGAATGGTCTAAGAAACTCCACGGCCTCAATTCCGAGTCGTTGACATATTTAATTCAGCGTCAGAAGAATGTTGGTGCTATTCCTCTTACCTTGGTTCGTCAAATCGCCAAGCAAGTGTTCTTGGCGATGGACTATATTCATCGTTGTGGTGTCATTCACACCGATCTCAAACCAGAAAACATCTTGGTCGAGGTGAAGGATGTGAACAATCTCATTAGAATGATAGAGGATAATGACATTGCTAGAAGCAATAGCATTGATCCTAGAACCAAAGCCTTGCACAGAAAGAGCTCTTCTTTAACTTCTACCCTTCAGCTTGGATGCAAAAAGATTAGTAGAAATCCAACTTCAGAATCCATCATCTCCCGCAATCAGTCGATTGCATCTTCTGCTAGTTCGCAGATGAGCGGAGCTTACAAAAAATCTAGAAACTCCACACAATCGGAGTGCCCAATCCGTTTATCAAAACCAATAAGCACAGCATTAGGCAATGACGTTATATTTAAAGATGTCAATTATGATCCTCGTTGCAGACTTCCAAAGTCTTTGAGTCCACTTTCCAAACCCAAAGTCCAAAAGCCCGCCGAGGACTTGATTTCTATCAAGATTGCTGATCTTGGAAATGCTACATTTTCCCACAGCCATTTCACTAACCAAATCCAGACCAGACAGTACCGTTCCCCAGAAATAATGATGAAGTATAAGTCTTGGGGAGCCTCTACTGACGTTTGGTCGATTGGATGCATAATTTTCGAGCTTCTTACTGGTGACTACTTGTTTGATCCTTGTAACGGCAAGTTCTTCGATAAGGATGAGGATCACTTGGCTCAAATTATTGAGCTCTTGGGTCATTATCCATCGGATAAATATTTGATCGACTGCAAGTTGACATCGAAGTTTTTCAAGCTCGATCCATCTACCAACAAGGTCGTACTCAAGAATATTGATACCTTGAAGATGTGGAGTCTTCCCGACGTTCTTGTTGAAAAATACAAGTTCGACAAGGATGACATTCAGGTACAACTCATTAGCGACTTGATCCTCAAATGCTTGACGTTCAACTTGAATGAGCGGTTTGATTGCGGCTCATTGCTCAAGCATCCTTGGTTGAGAGAAACCGAGTACACCGAGGACATGTTGGATGAAATCAAGCACATGTCGAATAACTACGAAAACATTCCTGGTTTCACCGACACATGGGGCGAAGATTTCTGATTACGAATAAACTCACTCCCGATTCATTTTACGACTAACGTGGGGAATTTCCCGAATCCATTCATTTCGTTGTGTTTTTAAACTATTAATTTCCTGTCAAGAATATACTAAGGAAGTATATTAAAAGGGTATTCCTTCACTTCATTTATAGATAATTCATTAGGTTGCGGTGACGTAGATCAGCGATACTTATTCTTGAAGGTGTGGTTATGGAACTTTTCCGAGTCGAACTCTTGTTCCGAGAGGTCCAAGTTAGAGTCGTAGTCTGAATCTAAGAGAGGATCTCTCACTAGCTTCTTTTTCTGCTCCGATTCTTGCTTATGCCCATTATCATTAGAATCTTCATTATGATTAGAATCTTTAGAATCATCGTTTGTTTCTTCACCTTGATCTTGTTTATCCGACCTGGCCAGTTCTTTCAGTATAGAGTTTTCTGTGGCTTCATTAAGAGAGACTTCTTTCTTCAAGTCTTCTTTCTTAACGTTTTTCTTCGTAATTTTTTCATTTGGAGTAACAATTTTCTTCTCTTCTTCTCTTTTATCCGAGATCTCATCATCTTCCTCATCCTTTTCTTCTCCTTCTACCCCCTTTTCCTGCTTCTTTTCTACCTGCACCACTGTATTCGAGAGTTTCTTATCTTTCAACAACTCATGTGCCGATTTCATCTGAAATTCGCCTTCTCCGTCCTCCTCATCGTCGTCCTCATACGAGAGTTTGACTGCTGCCTTCTTCTTGGCCTTCTTCCGGGCCGGTTCTTCGGTTTCAGGGGAATTTTTCACTTTTTTCTCTGTAGGAACCAATTCAAAGTAGCTCCGTGTGATTTCCACCCCGGTTATTGTGGCAGGAAACAACGGCTCGGTGTCACCCATGTCGGAATCTCCGATTTTGACCACATTGTACATCGACGGTCCGACCACCTTGCCAAATACTATGTATTGATTGTTCCAGGGCATTTCTTTCAAGGTGATGAAAAACTCGTCTACTGAGTGTTTTTGGACCATTTCTTCGGCCAGACGGACTGCAGCTATCACACCTCTCCGGAACTTGATTCTGCTGTGGAATTCGTGGCCAAGATCGTAAGTAATGGCTTTATTGGAGATCTGGATAAGCTCATCGGTAATAGTCAGGAACGGCATATTGAGGTATTTTCCATCGATACAATTCTGGAGAAAGTTTCTGGAGGCAATGGGCACCTCCTTGGCCCAGATTTCGATATGGATCGGGCCCTTGGAAGTGGAGAAAGTGACAGAGGCGGATGTTGGGGGTTCTGACATGGCAAAAAGGGCAAAAGGAGCGGTTTTTGGAGCGCCAGAAACGCTATTTGGGGTGAAATTTCGAGCTTGATATAACTAAAGGGGTCCGAAAAGGGGAAATCGACAATAAAAGAGTAGAATAACAGCAGTAGAACGGTTCTAGAGGACAGATTTCAATTCCAATAGTGATCTTTCACTAGTGCGCGGTAGGCGCACGACCCTCCTCTATATCAACAAAATGCCAAAGTGTAACATCATAACACTTTCCTCCGCAATGGGCTCGTTAAAGTCGTTCATCAAGGCCGTCAGAAAGGCCAAGACCATTGCTGACGAACGTGCCGTCATCCAGAAGGAATCTGCCGCCATCCGGACCTCTTTCCGTGATGCTGCACTCGACCAAACAACCAGACGGATCAACATCTCCAAGTTGATGTATCTCTACATTATGGGGGAAAAAACACACTTTGGCCAGGTGGAATGCCTCAAGGTGTTGGCGTCGTCGCGGTTTGCCGATAAACGGCTTGGATACTTGGCGACAATGTTATTTTTGGACGAGAACCAGGAGGTGTTGACGTTGTTGACCAACTCTCTCGACAACGACATGCAGCACCCCAATGCGTTTATCGTGGGGTTAGCCTTATGCTGCTTGGGCAACATAGCCCTGCCGGAACTTGCACGGGATCTCTACGCCAACGTGGAGAAGATTATCACCACTTCCAATGTATATTTGAGGAAAAAGGCATGCATTGTGGCGGCCAAATTGGTGGAAAAGGACCCAGATTTGTCGGAATTCTTCTTGCCCAAGGTGCCCCAGCTTGTCTCCGACAAGCAGCCTGCGCCTTTATTGGGTGTTTCCCGGTTAATTCAGGCTCTTTACGAGGCCAGTGAAGAAAACCGTCCTGCATTGCTCAAGACTATTCCTGCCTTGGTAGCTCACTTGAAACGAGTCACCACCAGTGGCTATATGCCCGATTACGATGTGTTGGGCACCACAGACCCGTTTCTTCAGGTGTCTCTCTTGTCCTCGTTGCGTCTTTTGGCAAGTGATCCCCAATGTCTGGCCCAGAACTTGGAACAAGTCAACGATATCTTGACCCAGGTGGCGTCCAACATTGAGAGCGGCAAGAACGCGGCCCACGCCATCCTCTACGAGTGTGTCAAGACCATTTTCGCCATTTCCTCGGACCAGTCGTTGAAAATCTTGGGTGTCAACATTTTGGGCAAGTTCTTGTCCACCAAGGACAACAACACACGCTACGTGGCGCTCGACACGTTGTTGAGTGTGATGAGCATCGAGCCGTTGGCCGTCCAGAGACACCGCTCCACCATTGTCAGCTGTTTGTCCGATGGAGACATTTCCATCCGCAGAAGAGCTTTGGAACTCTCGTTTGCCATCTTGAACGAGCAGAATATCCGGGTTTTGGCCCGTGAGATCTTGAAGTTCTTGGAGGGCAACGCAGACAACGAATTGAAGCCCTATGTCACCTCGCAATTGGCCATTGCAGCCAACAAGTACTCTCCCAATGAAAAATGGCATTTCGACACCCTCATCCGAATGTTGAAGTTGGCAGGTAACTTCGTGACTCAGGACATGATGTCCAACATCTTAGCGTTGCTCTTGCAATGCAACGACGGCGAATTGAAGAAACATGCAGTGGGCAAGTTATTATCGTCTTCTCTCGAAGATATGTCGCAATTTGGCTTGTGTTTAATTACCGTGTGGGCCGTGGGAGAATACGGCGACATTATCATGGGAACGCAGCTCGAGGTGAACTCCAAACCGGTGATTGTGGACGAACTGTTGATTCTCAAGTTTATTGACGATCTCATGAACAATTCCACCTTTTCCGACCAGGAAAACGTGCAATTGGTCACCTACATCCTCACGGCGATCTTGAAGTTGTCGGTGAAGTTCCAGAACTCGCAGTCCATCGAGCACTTGAGGGTTATCTTGAATTCGAGAGTCAACGACAACAATTTGGAAATTCAAGTGAGAGCCAACGAATACCAGGAGATCTTTGCCCAGGAGTCCAAGTTGAAGAAAGGATTATTGGCCAGAATGCCTGCACCTCCAGTTAAAGAGAGAGAGTCGTTATCGTTGAACAACAGAACCTCCAAAAAACCCAAGACTTCAGGCCACGGAGTGGCTCATGCTTCCACCACCGAGGACTTATTACTCGACTTGATGGACGACAATGGTTCCAGTGCTGGAGCTACTTCAAATACCCAAACCCAGAGCGACTTATTGTCGGATATTTTCGGCAATACCGGTAGTTCTGGCCCTACCACTTCCGAGAACAAAAATGCAGCTATTCTTGACTTGTTTGATGCGGTTCCTTCTGCTCCTGCTCCACCTTCGAAGTCTGTGGCTGCTACTCCATCCAACGAAAAAGCCATTCCAGCCTTCAATAACCAAAATGTCAGGGTAGCATTTATTCCCAAGTCATTTCCTCAGAATGGACAGGCTTTGGTGGAGGCTCTAGTGGATTCCAATGCCTCGGGAGTGATTGAACATGTGCAATTGCTCATTGCGGTTCCCAAGACGCAAAAGTTGTCGATTTCATCCACTTCTGGAGGCGATTTCATTGCTCCAGGAGGTCCCCTGATTCACCAGGTGTTGAAGATTGCTGGTAAGGAGGGCGCCAAGATCAAGTTGAGAGTCAAGGTCAAGTATACGTTGGACGGACAATCCCAGGAGGATCAATTTGATTTTGCCGGCTTCAGCCAAACCTTATAGACTGCACATATGATGCCAGCATTGCTAGAAATGTAGAGTAGAATAGGAAGGGAAAATGAACTTTAAGTTGTATTAATGAAGGAGTAATTATCAGAAAATGAGCATTAAGTTCTAATAATGAAGGAGTAATTATCAGAGAAGGAGCATGATGTTGCATTAGGGAAGGAATAATTATCAGAAAGTGATACTACAATTGGTGATTCATGATAATTATTATTGGAATTATTGCAATATTAGAGATGGATATTAAGATACAATTTTAAAGAACTTTTGATTACTTCTATCTCCAAAAAGACATAATTAATTATTTGTATTTAATTCAGAATAACACCTTACTTCATGATTAATCTTTAATAATACAATCTTCCTTGCCTCTATAATACATTACTATTAATTATGTACTCCTGTAATAATGGGGATAGACGTATTCACATCGAATACACGTCTACCATGCTCTTGATTCTGCTGAATCGGGCCAAACTCCTGACCTGGCGCACCTGCAAGTCTCTCAACACCTTTAGTTCGCTGTCCAATAGCAATTCCTCTTCTTTGCCCTTTACATCTTCTCTTTCACATTTTTCCAATAAAATCTTATGGTCGTCCTTGAAATTCTCCACATTCGTCAAGATATTGCCCATGGTGAAAATGAGCGAGTTCTGCAAGAACTCGTAGGCAAAGGTCTCCTTGTGACGGAACAAGTAGAAGGTCTTGGATGCGGCACGGTCGTTACTTCTGGGGACTTCTTGGATTTCGATAATATTCAATTGAAGAAGCTTGTAGAGCTCGTTTCTCACGGTTTTTTCTTTCAAAAGAACAGAATTGGAGATGGACTTCTCGTCTCCAAGCTTGAGTGACTTGAGACACCGCAAAACCCGGAAAGAATTGGCTCCAAGGGTGGTTTTGACAAGCGATTCGAAGTTGTGGTTCTTGATGTGTTTTTGGAGGGCATAAAACGGCACAGTATAGGTGCCTGGAGTGGTTTCAATGAGGAATTGCATGCTGGAAGACGATGTGAGGAGCTTGAGATGTTGAACAAGCGTAGATTCGTCTTGCACCGAGTCTTTTGCCTCGAAATTGAAGAGAGGAGCTCCCTCGAACGCCGCTTCAAATGCAGATGGAAGCATGTCTGGTCCGTCCAACGTCAATGCCTGGGCAAGAAGATCGTCGTTGTCTCCTGTTTCCAACTTGACTCTCTTGTTTTCTTCGTTGGAATCGCTCAATTTTCTCTTGTTGAGTCCCGAAGCAGGCAAAATGGAGTTTTTCAAGTCCAAATCCTCTGGCATCAACCGCTTCAAGTCGTTGATCTTGAACACAATTTTTTTATCGTCCACCAACTTGTTTTCCACCGAACTCAAGAACGTCTGTTTCTCCAGCGGCTCCACGATGAAGTTGGACACTTTGAGCATCTCGAAGTCCAAATCTGGTGAAGAAGACTCGATTAGACTCAAGCAAAGATGGTATATTCTGGAAGTGATGAGGCCAATGCGAGAACGGCAGAGACTGACGAGATATTGGGTTCTTTGATGCTTCTGGTACCTCTTGAAGTTGAACTTGACCACGAGGTCCGGGCGCAAGAGCTTGTATCCGTTTTTCAACACGTAGATGTCGCGTTTGGTGTCTTTTTCTTCTTCTGCTCCTGTTTCCAACAATTCCTGGAGCTTTTTCTTAGTTTTCTCCTTGATGTCGTTGACTCTTTTGACCTCAGAGGTAGTGGACAGCCGGGGGGTGTTTTTGGAGATTTCCTTGAACTTCTTGTTCCACAAATCGTTGATTGGGCTGAAATTAATTGGCCGGAGTTCCACTAGCCATTGATCCTTGACTAAACGGATCAACAAGTTCTGTTTGTGGATCTGTTCCTCCACATCCTTGCCCTCCAAGTAGTCCTCAACTCGTACACTTCCATTAAGAAGCAAGTTCTGCACGATTTCTGCCGAATCTTCTCCATACAAGTTCTTGATGGATTGAATGATTTCTCCACTGTACAACAAGCTCAACACTCCCTCTTGGTTGAAAGTGTAGTGAACCTCTTTGGAAGCCTCATCCTGCCAATAGAACAAGCAATTCATCTGAATAAGCGACACCACGGCCTTCTTGATGAGTTTGGAACTTAACCTGGTTCGTCTCAGAAGATCCTTGATTGTGAGACGTTCACATGAGATAAGCATGGAAACAATGATGGAGGCGATTTCCCCCAAGTGCGTCTTCACGAGCATCGTGAAAAGATACGACTTGGGGGACTGGGTCTTGGAGTTTTCGAGGATTTCAAGCATGATGGAGTTGTATAGGTGAAATTTTTGTGATGAGGACAGGTGCACGTGTTGGAAGGTCACGTGACCATGCAGTTGGGGTGATGATTTGAAGGAACCCGGGGCAGTAGAAAGGAGAGAAACGGGATAATATCCAGCTTAGTATATTTGGAAGATATTGAGCAGGTAAACCTGTTGTTAGTGGGTCTCTTACCGTGTCTTGTGGCAGCTCCAAAATCATGTCACGTGTGTTGAAGCACGTGACCAATACCATAACTGTCCAATTTGCCTCTTGCACACTCCCCATGTCCGTCAAGCAGAACCTAAAGGCCGCCAAGGCGGCATTAGCCGCCAATGATCCCGAGACGGCCCTCTACCACGCCAAGGATGTCATTCTAGAAGATTCCAACAACTTCTTTGCCTTCCTTTTCCGGGGAAAAGCCCATCAACTAATGAACAATCCAGACAAAGCCATCAATGCATTCATCCGAGCCACGGAAATCGAACCGGATAATCTACTCGGGTGGAAGGGATATTATCAGGCGACCAAATCAACCAAAAATTATCCGCAAGTTTTCGAGGTATTGACTCATATTGTTCGTCTTCAGGTGGATCAAGACATCGGAATCGCAGAAACCCTCAAAGACTTGCGAAACTGGCTCGATTCCAACAACTACAAGTCCAATAACAATATCTTGGAGACGTACTTACGTGCTATTCTTCCAGGCACGCCTTTGGGCGAGTTGGTGGGCAATGGTTTGGGTGCTTCTGATGCCAATCTCAAAACGTTGATAAACTTGGAAAAACGCAAGTTGGACGGCGAATTGGCGGTAAAAGTGTCGAAGGAACGGGTCAAATACGGTCGTGTGTTGTCTCCTGAGGCAAAGAAGTCGATTGATAGCGTCTCCTACTCCATATATCTCCAATCTGACTTAGGAGAACTCTACGAGAAGATGTTGAATATCAGCAACGACGACACGCTCAGGAGACAGACCGAGGAGGATCTCTTGAAGTTCAAGCACAGCTTGCTCCAGGTGAGTCCAAACAAGGCACCTCTCGTGCAGGAAATCCGGGAAATGGTGGATGGAATGATTTTGGTGGGTTCCAGAAGCTTGTTCTGCTGGAATCTCTACTTCGAATGGCTCGATATCCGCTCTTTGGCTGAGCTTGATTTCGAAAGGGTCATCAAGTACTTGAAAAGCTTCCCAAACCAGGGCTTGGGCATCGCCTTGTACGCATATTTAATGAGTGACATTTCCAGTTTCGACAAGCGAAAAGTGGCTTCAGCCATGGTTTCCAAGAAGAAGAAAAGACGGCACTATCGGGAAAAACACAAGAATGCAGTTTCCGATGAGTCCTCTGTGCCAGCATCTCCAGAATCCACCGTTTCCTCCATTAATGACGATTTAAGATTGGAAGAAAAACAGTTACTCGGCGAAGAAGAGTCCAAATCTGATAGCCTTCTTCCCGGGGAGGTTTTGGCGTTGATTTTGGACGGATTGAAGAAGGCTCCGGACTCGCTTCTCACCAATAGAATTGCCTGTGAATTTTATATTCATCTTCGGGAATATTTCGAGGGTTCCAACAAATGCAAGATCCAGATCAAAATATTGGCAGAAATGCAACGGAATCTCGGTCTCGACTTGCTGAAGTCGAAGGAGGCGGCATTGTGCTCGTTGGCAATTACCTACACTTATTTTGAAGCTCCTAAGAATTTTCCTCGTGCATTGGAGCTATATGACCGGATTTTGGCGGGAAATCCCGACAATAACGAGGCCAAAGTGGGCAAGAGTTTGATTTCCATGGAAAAGGGCGATTTGGACAATGCAAAGGAGCTTTTACATGCAGTTCTTGAGTCTCATCCCGACAATGAACAAGCTTCACGGGAATATGGATGGTGTTTGATAAAATTGGGAGAACACAAGGAAGGAAGAACCATTCTCGGTGACTGTCTTGGCAAGATCAAGGGACAAGACTTGTATTCTGGCGAATTACGTGCATTGATTCGTTGGAGAATGGCTTCCAGTTTTCTCGAGGAAAAATCATCAGAAATCGATTTTGAGGCCGAAGCCTATGCCCAGGTGGTCGAGTCGTTGAAGGAATCTGCCAATTTCGCTCCTTCTTACACTCTCTTGGGTCTCATTTACCTTCAACACTACGGAGACCCTCTTCGTGCACAAAAATGTTTTTACAAGGCATATGAACTCGATGTCAACGAAATTGTGGCCGCAAAACATCTTGTGGACGACTTGACCTCGAAAAACGAATGGGAAGTGGCAGAAATCTTGTGCAATCGTCTTGTTTCCTCGGAAAATGCTCGCAGAACCCTTTTGGCCGATTCTTATCGCGATCCTGACAAGTCCTGGCCCTACAGAGTGCTTGGATGCACAGCATTAAACCGTCAGGACGATGCCAAGGCCGTTGAGTGGTTCCAGACCGCGTTACGGATGACTACCATGGATTCTCAGTGTTGGATAGGTTTAGGTGAGGCATACATGAATTGCGGAAGATTGGACGCAGCAGCAAAGGTTTTCACCCATATTATCGACTTGGAACACGACCACGACGTACAGTGGGTGGTGGAGTACATGCTTGGCCAGGTTTTGGCGCAAATGGGGGATTTTAATGAAGGTTTATGGTACCTTGGAGAAGCTCTCAAAAAACGGCCTCAAGAAGAGTGCATTTTGGGAGGATTATATGAGGCCCATATCGAGTACTCGAAGAAGTTAGTTCACGGTGGATTTTATGGCCGTTCTGTCCATGCCAACGTTCGGGCTGTTGAGTATATTCGCATGGCATTTTCTGTTAATTCAAAAAGCCCTAAACTCTGGCGATGCCTCGGAGAGGCCTTAAAGTTGTTCTTGGTGGTTCAGGAACAAGTGCAGCAGCTTCCTGTGGCCTCAGTGGTGGAGATTTTCCAGAAAGTGGAGGCTGAAGTTGCGATAAATGGATTTCTTGAAGAAGCGCACCTTCTCGACAATTCAGGCCCCAAGGAGGCCCTCGATCGGTTCGAAAATGGCGCCATCAACGACGCAATCTGCCGCCTCAACATCTTGGCCCAAAAAGCCGCTCTCCGGTACCTTCCTTCCAAGACAAACCGCTATCTTCGTTCGATTTCAGTATACAATTTAGGATTGGCCTATCTCGAGTCCTACAACGAAACAGACAACGACAAACACCGCGAAATCGCCATTCGCATGTTCAAGAATGCCATCCTGTTGGAAGATACCAACGCTTCCTTCTGGGTGGGTTTGGGAAACGCGTATGTTTCGCAAAATCCTCATATTGCCCAACATTGCTTTATCAAGGCCATTGCCTTGGAATCTCGAGATGCCACGATCTGGACCAACTTGGCGGCGTTGTATCTTCGCTATGGCGACGGAGAATTGGCCAAAGAAGCGTTTTCTAGGGCCCAATCGGTTGCACCTCAGGAACCAGTTTCATGGCTTGGAAATGCTTTAACAGCAGAGGCATTGCAAGACGAAGAAGCCGCGGCCCGGTTATTTACCCATGCCTTCATTTTGTCCAACGGAAGAAGCCCCTTGGCTCAATTATTGTATGGACTTTCCATTATCACCAAAAGAAGTGAAAATTCCGACCCTAGAGACATCGAAGCGGCCCAAGAATTCAGTGTGGCCAACTTTGCCATGCAGCAATATCTCAAGCATGCTCCTGGCGACGTTTCGGGGTTACAGATTGCGTTGACGGTGAGTGAACGGTGCAAAAACTTCGATGAATCCATTAAAATCGGAGAAAAATTGTGTTCTGTGTTGGAAACCAGTTACGAACAAAACGAGAGTGAAGCAACGTTGAAAAACTATGCTAGAGCCCGGAGTCAGCTTGCGAGAATTTATCTCGGGCTTGGAAACTACGTTCAGGCCCAAGAAAATGCCCAATTTGCCCTTGATTTGGTGGAAAACTCGCCCCAGAACGAATTCAAAGCGATAATTTTATCTTCCCGGGTGGTTATCGGCTTGGCGTTGTTTTTCAACAACGAGTTCGATGCTTCTCTTGGCCAATTGACTCAAATTTTGCAATCTCACGGTGATTCGAAGAGACTTATCACACTTATTGCCCAAATTCTCCATGCCCACGGCACCGAAGAAACGAAACAAGCAGCCATAGATCAATTATTTACCTTCATTGAGGAACATGGCTCGTCTTTGGTGGTGGTTCTTACCCTTGGAGCCATCTCATTGGCTGATAATCTCGATGATTATTTCGAGGCCATAAAGGAAGAACTAGAAGGCTTGTCTTTGGAGGAAATTCGAGGCGATACGTTCCGGACGGTCCCTAGGATGTTGGTAGAAATCAACAAGCACCTTGAAATGAAGGAACTGCAGTGGCAGAAGACCGCATTGTTGTTTCCTTCTGATTTTTCAGTGTGGAAAGAATTGAACAGTCAAATGGCTTTAAGTGTGGCTTCATTGCGGGAAACTAAGGTGACGGCTTCGCAATTGGGAGAAGCTTATTTGGCCAGTGGTACCAGGAGAGAAATCCAGCGGAGTCTCTTGGTGTGTCCAGGAAATGAAGAGGCAATGAAGAGGTTAGTGAGATTAAAGATTTAAAGAATTGCGAAATTAGGAGAGTTTCGTGGGAGAAAGGGTCAATTAATTGTTATTTCAAGAAAAGGGACAATTTGTTAGAGAGAAATGGCGTTATTAATGGAATTTTCATGATATAAATGGCACTTTCTGAGAACATGCCATATCAATTGATACAAATAGGAATTTCATGAGAAGATTCCATATCAATCGATACTACCTTACCTATCAGCCTCATATTAACTGGAGCAACGTTGAAATACTCTCATACCTTTGCATTGAACTTTCTTTTCATCAACACACCCATTTTTCAGTATATATTTTGCAGCTCATCGCATATCATGGAAAATATAACGACAAACACGTATTAAAGTCCCTTTCTTCCTCTTCCATATCCACCCTTCTAAAATTATACTCTAAAAAGCACAAATTCCTCAATTTCAGGGTTCTCTGTAATTAATCTAAATCTTATACGGTAATTATAAATCGGACTCGAAATAAATCTTAACCACGGTCCTTTTCCAGATCCAGCCAGATCCAGCCTCTGTCCAGATCCAGAACCTACCAGAAGCCACCAGAAGCCCCAAATTCATACACCCTTTCCATCAATTTCATTTCATTAAAAGTCAACTATACCAACTTCATGCTTTAAGCAGACATGCATTGATCTCCGATCTAAGTCATCAGAAATCTTCGGCACCGAGACCAAAATAATGCAGGGGACCACATTGTGGGAGGAACGGGCAATTCAGGACTACGGCGTTATCAATATCCGTAGATAAATGGATAAAACAGACATTCGCATACTAAACATAATCAAAGAAATAAAACAATCGATGCAATTAATATCGAATGCGGAATCCGCAGTCACTAATCGGCCGATGGTTTCACCTTTTTATTCCAGGCCTAATCATGGCGCAAGGGACTGAGTTTCCATCCCTACATTCCATCATAACCGTGGTTATAGGCGAAACCAGTATATACATCTACACCTCAGTAATTGCCGGATAAAAATCCTCCAAACACAACTTCTATCCTCTTCTTCAGATCCACATTCTAGAAATTGCTATTCTTCACCGTTCCTACCCTTCCAAGCCGCCCCTGGAGCCTCCGTTGCTATTTTCTTCCGGGCTCCTGGTGATGTCTTCCGTTTACGCCACGACCGGCATTCGCTGCCTATTTACGGCGCATTACCCGTCCCCATCCCCAGCTCTTATGCGGATACCCACATTCTCCGTCCAGACATGCCGTACGCTACCGATTTCATCCCCTACTCCCGTCTGGGCCAGGTAATTACACTATTCATGTCATATTGGTTCTGATTACACGAAATAGAGAACCCGTCACATTACTGCCGCAAATAGCGGGTTAATTGCCAGTTCTGGTACCCATTTGGGGTATCTGCCCCGTAGAATCGTCATGGTACCGTTTCCAGACCATTTGGCCGGCTATTTCCCATGGAGTGGGCTCCCTGGCTTATCTCGAGTATTTAAGGTAATGCGGGGGCTGCGGACCGGTGCCCCGCCCCGTGACTCATGACTCAGGCTTATCTTCCTCACATGGCCGTGGTTGGGGTTCCAACCACGACATTGCACTCCTAAGAAGTGGTATTCTCCCGTTTCTAGCCCTCTATAGAAGTCTACACATAGATACTGTCTATATGGACATCTCGCTCATGCATCAGACGCAAATTCCACCTGCACCGCCTTGCGGTGCCTGCGTCATCTGCACACCGCGCAGTACCAGCGTGTGGTGCATGCATTACATGACCGCAAACAGTGAACGGTGACCGGGGGTCACCACCCGGACCCCCGGCCCCACCAAGGACATGCCCTCGGAACCACACGATTTCCACGCCGGATATCGCTCCTGAGACCATCCTTCGTCCTTTCGTCCTTTCGCCCTCTCGCCCTCTCTACCCCCAAACCCTCGGAACCTGCCCCCGGAACCCTTCCCCCCCTCCCCCATTGTTTGACTCCGATATCACCGCCATCGCCTCGCCAACGCGTTGCCACCCACAGTGGGGTCGGATATCCTCGTCATCCTTCCCCTCGGTCACGTGACCAGCATCACCCGACCTGGTGATATAAGGAGGTACTGCAAACTCCCTTTTACCCCTTCAGTGACTCATAGGCCCCAGCTTCTCCCCAGCAGCCTGCCTATATATCCTCATTCGTCCGTTGCCCTTCCTCCACGGTCATTTCCTTCTCGAAACTCGTTTTTTCCCGGCTTTCTAGCCCTTCTGGTTGCCTTTCTAGCGCCACTGTTGTGTTCCCGCTAGAAGCCTTTCCTTGGCTCCTGATCCTTCCAGTTTCTTCCCACGGTAGTTCTGAGGGCCCCTATCTGCCTGGCGTGGTAGAGAGGACCTATCCGAGATTTTTCTGCGTGTCAACAAGGCATTTCCGCGTGTTTGGCCGCTTGTTTGGCGTTGTTGGGGTGTTAAACTCTTTTGCCACAGAACCCCAGGGTGTTTTCCCGTGGTTCCGCCGGGAGTCAGCAGGTGTTTTTCGGGTAAAATCACTGCCAGCATCGTGGTAGACGCTGTCTAACCGTTTCGGAGCCGTTTTTCCCAGTTCAAATCGCCAGATCATCACTGTTTTCGTCTCTTTTATCACCATGTACTCCGACACCAAGAATCTCGAGCCGTTTGTGCGGAAACAGAACGCCAAACTCACGCAGGTAATCCAGAACTTCTTCAACAAGGCAGTGCAGATCGTGCTCCAGTCCCGGCTGCTCGATACGCCTTCTTTATCGCATCATTTGGCCAACACCGAGGATATCATCGCCTCCAAGATCAACAAATGGTTCAATCTCCACATGAGCAACAACCCCGAGCTCTCCAAGGACGACTTGCGGCTCTGGAAGTCTTGCACCGACGTTTCGGCCATTCCTCCCATGATTATCGAGACCTATCTCGATTTACGCCAGTTGACCCCAAGTCAGACCGTGGTGTTGCGAGACGACAACGGGAACGACTGGACTGTGGCCAAAAGCGGCAACAAGAAGCAGGAGATCGTGTTGGAACGTTGGTTGATTGAATTTGATCCCAGTCACGTCTCTGGTTCGTTGGTAGATGAATTACCGTTAATCTACAAACAGGCAATCATCTTGTTCCGCAGCATGTACGGGTTTTCACGGTTGATGCCGGTATTCAAGTTGAAAAAGGCCTTGGCTGTCAACAAGGCCAACAGCAAGCACAGTAAGCTTGCATTGGGCAACAAAGTGCTCGATGGAAAACAGCCTATACTGTCCAAAGGCCGAATCGGATTATCCAAGTCGATTATCCCTCACCAGATGCTCACCACCGAGTCCCACGTGAACCAGAAGCATTTCCAGCCAATCCAGACCACGTTGGGCACATTGAAGGTGTCGATTGCATACAGAAACCACCACGACTTCGTTGTCCACGACAACGAGGAAGTATTGTCTACTCATTTCATCAGCATGGACACTTCGCTTCCGCATGCGGACCACGAAGACACTCCGTTAAAACTGTCCCTAGTGGAAGAGGGTTTGTCCTCGGGAGAAAGCCAGACCATTCCCTCCTACGCCAAGCACCCATCATCTTTAGCATCCAAGAGATTGAGCATGTCCTCCAATGCCTCAATATCTATTTCGCCTTGTTCTTCAGGCCACCGTGAACCTTTTGTGGCCAAAAAGGCCTCCACTCCCATTCCTCTGAGACCTACAATTCAGCCGTTCAAAGTGGGTTCCATCACCAACTCTCCTCCCACCGTAAGCAATACTCCCACCAACATGTACTCAGGAGCAGGTTCTTCATTGGAAAGACGCATTTCCATCACCAGCAACAAGTCTACGTCCAATGCCTCTCTCGCAGCCATGTTGAGAAATCCAAGAAGTAGCACCTCGTCTACTCACAGTTTTGCCAATGTCCCGGCTTCCACGTCTTCGGGCAATGCTGCCGTTGCTATCAGCATGTCATCGTCACCACATCCAAGATCGGTTTCGTCCTCCAACAGCATTCCTGTGGACGAGCTAGGAATCCAAGGAAATATCGATAATATTTCCAATACGCCTCGATTCTCATCCTCCTTTGGCTCCAGAGCAAGCAGGAGATTTTCTAATGCCAGCAACAGGCAGTCTCTCAGCAATATTGGTCAGGGTTCCGGTTCTGGAGGCACCGACACCTCGATTTTGGCCACAAGTGCCGGTCTGACCACGTCCTCAGGAGCTCCATTGAGTGGACTCTACATCGACGACGATATCAGCGACTTTGTGCGCATGATTGACAGCACTGACCTTCGCTTCACATCCTACAACCAGGAATCCAAGCAGTCGTCTTCGTTCACAGGAGACCCTTTGAATAAATTCCAATTGATGAAGAGTCACCACCAGCAACTTGGAGATAACGTGAGTGCCAGCTTGTTGTTGAATAGCTCGGGGCTTCAGCCAGGAGTCTCAAGACATTCCAGCAGGAAGTCTTCGCATTCGGTGTATTCTCCTCCAGCATCTTTGCCTTCTGGTTCGTACGACAATTCCCATTTCCCGTCGATTAATTCGAGATTGAGAGAACGGTCTCCTACAGAGGGCAACAACAGCAGTGGAAACAGAAGGTCGTCGTCGTCACACGGGGAAAACTCTTCTCGCAAGAATAGTTTTGCCTATGGAAGCCATACAAGCAATGCTTCGTTTTTGAAATCTAATCCAAGCAAAATGGCAGCTCCTCCAATCACCTCGACCACTAGTGCACACGCAATAGCCCATGGAGCTGTTGCCCGGGAGGAAAAGATCGTTGGAGTCAAAGGAATGGCGACGACTCCGTCCAATTACGATAAACGGTCCATCCACTACGAAAACGTCTTTGATGATGATGACGAAGAGGCACACGATGACGGTCCTCACTATTATCTCTCAGGAAACCACTTGGGAGAGAACCTGAACTCGTCTAATGCAGACCGTCTTCACCATTCCAGCCATATCCACCATCACAGCGACGACTACGACGACGACTTGTTGTTCACCATGAGTGACATGAATCTCACCAAGCATTAAATTGGGGCCCGTTTGGCATATTATAAACCATCAAGTCACAAAACGAGGCGTTCTTAGTTGGAATTGGAATTATAAAGCAAAGAAATAACCTCAAATCGGCACCGGTGCCCGAGCAGGTCCTTTGTTCCTTCGGAGGGGCGAGATGCAAAATTAGACCAGCAAAAAAATTCGGCCCACATGAAACGGGAAGTTATGTAATTTGGGGATTCCGTTCCCAGGTATGATTTCCCAAACTGGGCATTTTCGGGCCCAATTAGGCCCAGAAACGCTGGTTTCGTTTCTTGGTTTCGTTGCTGGTTTTGCTGCTGGTTTCTGCCGTTTGAACTGGCCGGAATTATGTCGTGCTCCTCTCAACCGTTTTTGCGAGATCTTTTTGGAACCCCGAGATTTGCAAGATTGTGCCAGTGTGTTGCTGCCAGAAAATGTCCGGACCGGGCCTCTCCTTACCTCCTTCCTTGCTGCAGCAATTGACTACCAAAAAAAGCATATCTACTGTTTCCATTCTATTCGTTGATTGGGTCCAATAGTCAGAAAACAGGAGTGCCAAGACTCGTGCCACCAGACTCCGCCGCCATCCCTTGTTATCCACATCTCGAATGCAAGATGGCTAAACACGGAATTCGACGAGGGTTCCGGTTTCCGTTGCCAGATTCCAGATTCTAGTTCCAGATGCCTGCTCAATTGGGAAGATTTTCACTGTTCCTACATGGGATACCACACGGTTGAAACAAGGAATATTGGAGCATGGTTTGCGGTTCCGAGCGTTGTAAAATAATCTAGTAATATATTTAAGATATCGGAATAGTTGTAAAGGGAAAAAGGGCCATCATGGCAGTGGAAACAGGGTATTCTAGAGCATCGCAGGTGCTGGCATGCCATGCAGCTTTCTATGCACTTCGGTGCATGGCCGACGCACTTCGGTGCAGTAGAAATGCTTGTTTGGGCCCAAAACAACACAATAGCCAGAATAAAAGCATTTCGCAGACCGGGCTCGTAACCCATATAATGCAGCGCTTGAAGAATACCGCCCTATTTGGATGGTACATGCATGAGGGAACCATTTTACCACATGTACGAGATGAGCAACCAGCGTTCATGACAGAACAAACGGAATAGCGCAAACAGCAAAGTCCAGGCCCTGCGGTTCAGACACCGACAGAAACCACTAATGTCATCAGCTCCTTCTTCCTCTTCCGGGCAAATCCCGTTTCAGGCGCATTTTTACAGCTCATCCTACCATTGCATTCTGTTCCTTTACTCCCGGCATGCATGGTGCATTGCAGGAGTTTTCGCAGGTGCATTGCAGGAGTTCCCGCAGGTGCATTGCAGGAGTTTCCGCAGGAGTTTCACAGGAGGTTCGCAGGAGGTTCACAGTTACGCTTCTGTGCACCCCCTGACAGTGCTGGTATTATTGCACCGTTGCAGGCTACGCAGGCTTCTAAGCATTAAGTATATTAATTAATTATTATGCGGCGCAAGTCGAAATTTTATGGCTAATGCAACTAGACCGCAGCAGCCATATGGAACATTTGGACTGACATATTTCAATATTTCAATATTTCAGTCTTCCATGCCATGAGAAGGAGAACAGCAATGCCCTGGAAACAAGCAATCAGGGCGAAATGAATCTGTCTATTCTCACCAATTAGTGGTCAGCATCCTGGCCGGGGTTGCAGGTCTCGTAGTTCAACACCTTGAACAACTTCCAGATGGCAAAAGCAATCACTGCGCCCAAAATAGGACCAACCCAGTAGATCCAGAAGTAGTGAGGGAAGCTTCTGGCAGCAATGGCAGGACCAAGCGATCTGGCGGGGTTCAATCCAGCGCCAGTGTAGTAGACACAGATCAAGTGACCCACGAACAAAGCAATTCCAATGGCAAAAGGAGCCATGAAAGTGGCCTTGTGCTTCTCCACGGCCATCAACAACACCGTCAAACACAAGATGGCGGTACCAAATGCCTCAATAAACACACCCTGGGTTCTGGAACAGCCTCCACCAAGACCATTGGCAAAAGCAACGGGTCCGGGAGTCATGGCAGAAGCAGCACCTGCAGCAGCCATTCCGGCAATGATTTGCGATACCATCATGATCAAACCTCTGACTGGAGGAACGGCCTGGGCAAGAACCAAGGTCAAGGTGACGGCAGGGTTCAAGTTACCACCAGAAACTCTGTAGAACATGAACACTCCCACCATGACACCGAAACCGAATCCAAACGAGATCATAATCAATTGCGATGGGGTGGAACCGGTTTTGGTGAGATTGGGGTCCTGGTTGGCGATCTGGGCAATGACGAAGGCGGTCCACAAGAAGATGAAGGTACCAAAGAACTCACCCAAGGCAGCAATTCCGTGATTCTTCAAAGCAGAAGAGGAAACCTGGGCCAGGGCATTTCTTTCGTAGGTCTCAACGGGCTTCTGGGACTCGTGGTCGATTTCACTGGAGGCAGTCATGGTAGCAGAGAAAGTGAAATGGCAATAGCCTTTCAAACAGGGGGGGGGATACGGGGGTATTTATAGTATTTCCGGAGGAAGAGAAGGGCAAAGTCAGGCCAAACCATTAGGAAATATCCATCTTAAACTTTTCTTTAGGCAAAAAATATTGGGAGTGCAGCCCTGTACATGAGCGTGCATGCTGCGAAGAACAAATTTGGAATTAACGGCTCAAATTGGCGAAGGGAGGAATTTCAGCTTTGGCCACAGCGAAATCGGGGAGCCAGTGCCTCTGGGAAGATGGCAGTGGGGCCACCCCGTCCCCTTTGTCCCGGCCAAATTGCAAATTACCTGCGTCAACTAACCTTGGACAATAAGTCCGCGCTCAAACAAAAGAAACCAACGGCTGCGGCCCATGCATGACGCCTGCAGGCAGCACCTGCAGCCTCCTGCACCTGCAGTTCTTCTGTGGTGCAGCCCTCTGCTTGTGCATGAAATGGACGCTTCCTCCCAAGTTTCACCTGGAACTGCTTCCATGTCATGCTGGAAAAGAAACCACCCCGCTCTATTGCTCTATTTTTTTCCGAGCCAGCTTTTCGCTACTACCACCCTGCTTCCTAGGCGTTTTTGCGCTGCACCATCTACTCCTCTGTTTCCATGCGTTTCAACGGGTCGATGTCACCACTTCGGCATGGTTCCTGCAAAGATCGCCCTGATTCTGATTGTGCATTATATTCAGATCCCCCTTAGGCACAGGGCATCCCTCATAATACTTACAGGAGGCCTGCACATGCGGCGGCGTTGTACACATGCCAGTGAAATATTGGGAATATTGTTCAATTTCAGGACGGGGCAAGAGGGGGCAGGGTTAGGTTATTCACGACTCTATCTCGTAAAGTTGTGTCACTGTATAGGAGCTGGGACAACGGGAGTTGTCAACTGCAGATAGGCGTCGCAGACATATTGCAATACTCTGGGGTAATGGCTGGCTTGACGTCTGCCTGCCCGGAAAAACTTCAAGCAGGCCGGATTTACCTGGCCGCTTCCATGCAGCATGCATATGACTGAATGCAATACGGCATAGGAACCCCCGAAACATGCGTCAAGAGCCACATACCGTGGGACTGCGGAAGCCTAAGCTTCGGGCCATCGCCTCTGATCTGACATTTTCTGGCCGCTACCCTTCTCGGACGAATTTCCGACGTAATTGCATCCACAACGGCTAGGTGCTAAAACTTTGAAGTGAAATGTCCCTAATGGGGAGAAATGCTGTTAAAGCGCACCAGATTGTGCGGGGAAAGGGCAGAAGTGGCTGACGCCATGGGAAGGGGTCGAGGACGCGATGGAGGGGGCGATGGAGGGGGCGATGGGGCCAATTACGAGCGTCTCATGTGAAATGGAGCTTTCTATAGTGAGATCTGAATCACGTGCTAAGTAATCACCTGATCTTATCACGTGTCACTTCACGTGTACATCATGTTTCTTCAAAACACACCTTACACCCCATAATGGGCTCCCAGTTCCCTTCCCCCTTCAGTATCAAGCGCATTGAGCGCAGATCTACTCCCGACACCGATGACGAACACACGGACACTTTTCTCCACACAAAACCCCCCCAAAATGGCCGTTCTATCAACATTGCTTCTGTACCCAACCATTCGGCCTCTTCCTTCTCTGCCGCCAATAATACCCGGTCTGCCGTGGAAGATCCCGAGGAATTGATCGATTGGATTAGTGGGGTGGATGTGCGCATCAAACTGCTTCTTCGCAAGCAACAACTGGAGGCAAAGGACTTGTTTGAGGTCCAGACACAAGAACTGCATGAACAGCAATTACGGAACCATTACCGGGAACGGATCTACGAGGACGAGTTCGCCAAGCTCGGACAAGTGATAGAGCACGAGAAGCGGCGTGCAGAGGAAGTTGAGAGGGAAAATAGAGGATTAGAAGTGGAAGAAGAGGAAGAAGAGGAAGAAGAAGAAGAGGAAGAAGAGGAAGAAGAAGAAGAGGAAGAAGAGGAAGAAGAGGAAGAGGAAGAAGAGGAAGAAGAAGAAGAAGAGGAAGATATTGATGAAGATATAGTTGGTGAAGATGATGATGAAGATGAAGAAATGGAGGTGGACGAAGAGGACGACGACATCATTGTCTTGGGCTCAGAGTCTGAAGACGAACAACAGGAACAAGTCAATGTCAATTCTTTCCAACGACCAAACCTCATTGGCTTCAGTATACCCACGTCCAAATCAGCAGGCCAATTGTTTGCCGAACAGCAGCACGCATATGATGAAGGAGAAGAGGATGAAGAAGAAGAAGAAGAAGAGGAGGAGGATGAGGAGGAAATAGACATAGACATAGAAGAAGAGGAAGATTATGATGAACTGGAGCAGGAGCAAGATCATCAACAGCAAATACAAAAGGACGAGTACAATTTGTTAGCACAACAGGCCATTTCCATGAACTCACATCAGTCCCAAGCTCCATTATACACTCTACAGAATGGACGGCCTCGTCTAAGCAATTATGGGTACCATTCGTCTCAAGTGCAGAATAATTCTCTAGTTGAAGAGGAGGAAGAAGAAGAAGAAGAAGAAGTAGAAGAAGAAGAAGAAGAAGAAGAAGAAGAAGAAGAAGAAGAAGAAGAAGAAGAAGAAGAAGAAGAAGAAGAAGAAG
>JAKTXF010000055.1:0-57087 GCA_030561465.1 Suhomyces kunorum | reverse complement strand
TTCTTCCTTTATCGCCACCATGACCCCGCCAGAGTCGCCTATAAATAGTCCCGAACCCCCAGACGACACCACTATATATGCCTCCAACGAAACATCCCATATTCCTCCCGAATCCGCAGTTTATGATGACAATATTGCCATCATCTCCTATTCAGGCAGCTTCAATCTCCTTGATCAAAATGACCGTCCTGACCTCCGGAGTCTCAAGTACAAGTCTTCTACTGAGCATTTGGACTGCCCCATCTGTCAGCAGCCCTATTACGAGCCGTTAACCACGGTTTGTGGCCATACTTTCTGCAAAGAATGCATCTACGAATGTCTACGCATGTCAAATCGCTACGAAACCATCGCCACCACAGACCTTTGCGGCTGCTGTCCGTTGGATAGGACTCCATTGTCGTGCACCAACACCAACGAGTTGTTTCCCACGCCGCTTCTCATCACCAATCTCATTGATGACCTTAAAGTGTTCTGTCTCAATAGCGAAAGAGGATGTCCCTGGGAGGGCTGTCGGTGGGAGTTGGAGCACCATGTGATGGCAGATTGCAGCTACACCGGCATCAAGTGCAATGGACTCCGTGAAAACGGCGTGGTATGCGAATTGGTGGTAGAAAGACGCCATGTTGACCATGATGGGAACTGCGTCCATCGGGTGTTTCCCTGTGAATTCTGCTCCCAGAGCATCACCAGGGTCAACCAGGAGGTACATTTGACCGAGGAATGTCCTAAAAACTACCAGACATGCGACCTCTGCTGCAACGACATGATTGTGATGAAGAACCTCGAGAAACACAAGGGAAACTGCTCGAAAATCGGCCATGTCAAGTGTCCAGCGCACGAGATCGGGTGCAAATGGGTGGGCAACAGCGGCACCTCGTTGGAGATCCATCTCCAGTCCAATTGCCAGTTGAATCTGTTCTTGCCGTACTACCAGAAGATGAACGAGAAAATGGAGTCTTTGGACAAGGAAAACGGCTACTTGCAGCGCCAGATCAATAAAATCCTCGATTCCATTATACAGGGAAAAATCACCAACCTCGGCTACAGCGAGGTGATCGAGGAAATCAACAAAGACGGCTTCGAAGACCAGGCCAAATTGGAATATTTGAATTTCGAGATGGACCGTCTCAAGTTCGAGATTGATGAGAAGATTCTCCCATTTATGGACCGGCTGAAGAATACCGAACGTGATACAATGCTTTCCAACCTCATCAGCGACAACATGATGATGAGAGAAGACTTGAATGTGCAGCGGATGCTCATCAATAGTCTTCGAAAGCAACTTCAATTCAGTCTTTTCTCCCGCAGAGGCACGATGATGCCGAGTTTGGCGGGAGCTGGAGGAAATGGATCTGGAATTCCTTTCTCTGGAGAAGAGGCCACGGACTTGTTGGATTATTCCAGCCGAAGCAGTTCTGAAGAGCGGCTCAATTTGAAGCTCTAGGTAGATGTATTATAGATAATGATAAAAGACGACGACTAGAGGAATTGTAGGGACATTGAATGGTGAATGGAGGATAATAGGTGATTTTCCTGGATTAATTATGGTAATGGATAAGGATGTTTATCAATAGATTGTCTTCATTCTCATGTGATGGTGGAATCTCCAAGAATTATATGGAGGGAAGGTAAAGAGGATGTGATACAAAAATGACAGGAGGTCGATTAGTATGTAAAGAGATATTGAAGGGGCCCTCGCAATATTAATCGGTCTACATATATGGACTATATGGAAATAAGCATCGCACTAATTAGGTAGAGACTAATAATACGAATTTTCTAGAATATTGCGGTAATATAATCGAGATACTTATGTCAGGGATTCAAATGTATGGAATGCCGAGTATAGTACTCAACTCAATACATATGAGAATCTGATTAGAATCTAGCGATCTCATTCTAATAATTATCGATCGGATTATTGTTTTTTCATAGAAGAATTCACCGAAGATTGACACGGATATCCCGAGATCAAGCTGGAGAAACCCATACTGGACCACGATGCCGTCGCGAGGGTTTCGCACTACCCACACGTCGTCGCTACCACCACGGAAGTCACGTTAACCTGATATAAGTCTTCGCACGTGTGTGGACTAACATTGTTCCTTCAGAGAAGTAATTTAAGGTGAGAGCGGTTGAGAAAACTACTAAAAAAGTATGAAACATTTGCCATATTGTCAGGATTTGTGATTTTTCTGACATTTTGCAGCAACGGTGGCAGAAAATAGACAGGTGCAAATTTCGTAGCAGCGACACCAATAATCATTGTAAATACAACTCGACACATTTTCGAAGCTTTTCACCCACTTTGAGCCAGCTCGCTAGAGCTTATGCATAAGCATAGTAGATCACGTGACAAAACTGAAACACCGGCACACATCCCCACCATTTTCCTCTCTAAGAGTCCGGCAACAAGACAGTTACGCCAAAATCAACCCCTAACATGAAAATACACCGCCCCAGGGCAACTTGCTCTTTCTTCCCACCTCAATTACGAGACTTGGGGCTCTTCCGTCACGTGATGCAATGAGTCATGATGACTCTGAGTCGTAGCCACCAAAACCATCACAGTCCGTCTCATCTTACTTTCCCTTATCTCCTCCACTCCACAAAAACCCACATTCCACTCTCACACCTTCCTTTATCCATATCCTTCCCCCTTCTTCTCCATTCCCTAAGTTTTGCATCTGCATACCGCAACAGGCCGTGAGCCGCAGTCATAGTCATAGTCATAGTCATAGTCATAGTCATAGTCATCCTCTCCCTCTGGACCCACAACATGAGGCATGTCGAGAGCATGGATACCAGGAAGATGGGGGTCACGCATGAGATCCGCTCCAAACTCAATTTCTCGGATGAACCACTCTGGAAACAGGTTTCTGCCCGACAGTTGGAATTAATAGATACTCTCGATTTGGGTTCTCGCAAGGCAAGCGAGCAGGACAACGACTTCAAGAAGGTGGCCGAGGCAGCAGGACTTCGACAAATAGGTGAGGGCTGCAGTACAGAGTGTACGCCGCAACCGCAAACGGTCTTCGAAGACTAAGGGAGAAGATAATGAGAACGACATGAGAGGAAGTGGTTTCAAAGCTAATCGACCACCCTACGGTGGTCCAGCCTCACATAGTCTGTTTCTACTAGAAATCGCCCGTCTAGGCGCAGATGCCCACGATGAGGTCTTCGACATGAACTATTCGCAGTTTAAAATTTTCACTGCGGAAGACAGGGCCAAAATGGCCATTGACCTGATGATCCAGCCACGGTTGCTGTCTCCGCGTGGAAACGACAAGATTTGTAGATATTCCTTTGTACCCACTACAATGCCAATTTCTTAATTTACACTTCGATTTTATGCTAGAAGCTTATTTCACATTTCCATGATAATTATAATGCCAGATCCTCGATCACATCTCCTTGAATATTACAATGCCAGCCAAACCCTGGATCATATTCCCGATTTTGATTAATAATTCCATTTCACTCCCCGATTGCAACTCTACCTCCACTGGCTTCCCCAGTTTTAACCAACAATTGCACCCATTTCCCAAGATTTCAACCAGCAATTTCACTCCAACTTCCCCTGATTGTCATTAATTTTCTTGACTCTCAATTTCACCACTAATTTCCCTGATTGTGATTTATTAATTCCCTGATTCAAATATTCACACCACCCAATACCCGATTCTCTGAATGGCGCTCCCCAATGGCGCTTCATATTGTTGGAGTTTCTCTCACAGAAATCAACCTCACCAATTGTGCCAATTACAATCCCACTCTACCAAACAATTCGATGCAATACGAACGTTGGAGGATCTACCCCACTGAAGCGAGAGATGATTTTCCACAGTCGCACCCCGGATTCTCAATTGTGTCATTGGTGTCAAACTCGGCGAAAAACCACTTCGATGCAAAGATGAAATCAACTCAATCAACTCAATCAACTCAATCATCTAAATCTTCTCATCATCTCAATCATCACGTTCTCAATCCCCTTCTTTCAATCATCTCATTTTCTCTCCAATTCCTTCTCCCAATTTCACTCTTTCTATCCGCTGAAATTGCCTACCGTTTTCGGAACCGACTACGTCAGTTTTTGTTGGCCCCCTCCCTGGCCCCGCATCCAGAGACCGTCAGGAAAGAGACTTAACCACCATCAATTTCGGCTTCCAGACGTCTTCTGCTAGATCTAAAAACACTGTCATGTTTTACTCTCTCTGGAGAACACAATCCCGTTTTCAGCAGCCTCGTACTATCTCTCCTCGTCAAGTTAGCGTGTCCTAAATCGCTGCCGCGGCCCTAACCAGCTTCCCCTAGAAATACCGCCGTCTCACATGCGCGCGCGGCTCCCATGTGCCTTTCTCCACCGCGAGAGTCTCTATTGTCGCAGTAGAAACTCGCGCTATTGTCTCTCGCTAAAGTCGTATATCTCCCTATTCTCTCCCTAGAGTTTCCCAAGAGTTTCCCCACACCCGCACTAGTTCTCTCCCTAACGTCTCGCTATTTTCTCCCTAGCTCTCCCCATTCTCGCACTAAACCCACCTCCGCTCGCCCCAAGTGCCTCCCCACGCCTCAGGTAGCGTACACCTCTTCTTTGCAACATTCACCACTCTTTTCTTCTCCCTTTTCCTTCCTCCTTCCTTTCTTCTTTTCCCTTCTTCTTTCACCTCCTTCTTCACCTTCCTCTTCCGTTCCTGTCTAGCATCTCCTTCCCGTCCTACCTCCCTCCCAATGGAAACGCTCGACATCCAGTCCAAGGACTTCTTGGTCAAATGGGTCCACGCCCCCGACAATTCCACCATCGATTGGCAAGTCAAGCCGTTGAAGAAGTCCGTCAACTTGGCCATCTACAAGAAAAAGAACGAGCCTGCAGCAGCAGCAGCAGCAGATGACAGCGGCAACTTGACGCCGCCTTCTCCAGCGTTTGGCAGCACCAATGACGACGAATTGACGCCTCCTTCCAATGGTCTGACAGCGTCTTCCTTACGGACACGTTCTGGCTCCATCGCCAGTGTCAACCGGTTCACGGAAAGCAACGTGTTTCGGACAAAATCCCGGTCTCTTACGTTCTCGTCCTACCTCAGCAAATCGGACTTGAATCTCTTGAAGAACTACAACAAGTTGATCGCCGACGAATTGGTCGAAGGCTCGTTCGAGGTCACAACCGGCGGCATGTTCGCCTTCATTTTTGACAACTCGTTCTCCAAAACTACCGGCAAAAAGGTGTATTTCAGCACCAAGGTCAACAAACAGGCGCCGGAGTTCCCCCGGCGCCAGGTGTCGTTCAACAACAAGCTCGCCAATCCGGCCAAGCACGAGCGCAAGCCAGAAATCGAGGTGGACTTCTCCAGTGGAACCATTCTCCGGCCCAAAAACGGTGAGTTGTTGCAGTCAATCTTGTCCAAACGGCGCAGAAAGAAGCTCCAGGGCTTTGGAAAGCGTTACTTCGTGTTGAATTTCAAGTACGGCACCTTGCTGTACTTCCGCATCAACGACAACAAGCTCCGGGGCCAGATGCCCATCAAACAGGCCATTATCAGTGCCAATCCCAAGACCAGGGAAATTATCATCGATTCGGGCATGGAAATTTGGGACCTTCGGGCCCCAAATCCTCAAGATTTCGAGGTCTGGGTCGACGCCTTCAACCAGGTCAAACAGGGCCGGGGCGAGATCCGTGATGACGACGATGAAGACGATGAGGATGGAGCCTCAGTGGTTCGAGAACTCGAGGATATTTCACTCAGATTGGACAGACTCAAAATTGACACAGGAATTGCGTCTCCAGAAGCCATTTCTAGTCGTCTTGGTGAGCTTTCTGACGATGTCAAACGGTTATTGGCATCGCTCAAGGGCGAACGCACTACTGGAGCAACATCTCATGATGGCCATTCGGTGTTCTCCACAAATGAGTACTTCGATGCCCATGAGTACGCCGATTCGTTGAGTGCAGGCGTGGTATTGTTGGACTTGCCCCTCGACGGAAAGGAGCCCTACGAAAAGGAAGAAAGAGTGCCAAAGGTCCATTCTGCCCACGACGACTATGCTGATGATGATGTTTCTTCGTCCTCCGACTCGGAATCCGAGGCTGAAGGCGCCCCTAGTCTCATGGAAGAAAGAGCACAAGAGGAACAGAGCGAGACCTCCGAAGAGGAGGACGCCGATGATCTCTATCCCTTGCCATTGAAGGCTGTCCACAGAGAAAGCGACATTCCCGAGTGCAACCACTCGCCATCCAGTTTTGTTTCGTTCATCAGAAAGAACGTCGGTAAGGACTTGTCCACCATTGCCATGCCTGTGGACATGAACGAGCCCCTCAGTGCGTTGCAGAAGTATACCGAGATGTTCGAGTACTGTGACTTGATCAACAATGCCCTCCACCCCAGTTTCAACGAGTCTTCTGGTGAAAAAATCTTGAGAATCGCTGCTTTTGCCATCAGTTTCATTTCCAGTGCCCGGGCCAAGATCAGAAACAACCGGAAACCATTCAACCCGTTGTTGGGAGAGACATACGAGCTTGTCAGAGAAGATTTCGGCATCAGAATGATCAGTGAAAAGGTGTGTCACAGACCAGTGATTTTTGCATTCCATGTGGAATCTGACTACTGGACGTTTACCTTCAGTCCTGCCCCCAGTCAGAAGATCTGGGGTCACAGTGCCGAAATTATCACCAAGGGTACGGCCAAATTGACCGTCAAGAAGACTGGCGAAGTATTCAGTTGGACCCACCCATCCACCATGTTGAAGAATATTATTGCGGGAGAGAAGTACACCGAGCCTTCGTCCTCCATGACCGTCAAGTCCTCGACCGGATACAAGGCAGTGATTGAGTTTGCCAAGAGTGGTATGTTCAGCGGCCGTTCAGAAGATATGAGCATAACTGCCTATGATTCTTCTAAGAAGAAATTGCCCTACACTGTCAGCGGAAAGTGGACCGAGTCCTTAACATTGAAGACTGGAAGCACTCAGAAATTGATCTGGCAAGCCGGCAATTTGCTCCCTAACTACAAGAAGAAGTTTGGCTTCACTGAGTTCACGGGAACCCTCAACAAAATCACCGAAATTGAGAAGGACAAGTTGGCTCCTACTGACTCGCGTTTGAGACCCGACATCAAGGTTTACGAACAGGGTAAAGTGGACGAGGCAGAAGAGCTCAAGGTCAAGTTGGAGGAAGACCAGCGTACACGGAGAAAGCAGCTCGAAGAGGCGCAACTGGAACATGTTCCACAGTTTTTCAAGCATGTTGGAGGAGGAGACGACCCCGAAGAGGGAGAGTGGGTATTTATCCGGGGCGAAAAGAGTTACTGGAACAGAAGAAAGCATGGCGACTGGGAAGGATTGACTCCTCTTTGGTGAAGATGCCGGAGTATTTAATTTGTCTAGAAGTATTAAAACGATTTATGCAAGATGAGGTGTAGGAAGAAAGATACAATTTCATTAATTGTATGGTAGTTTTTCGACACACTTTCTCTATATGGTTCATTCTCGTGAGGAAAGGACTTTAATTCTGATTTAAGGTGCAATTGGTTATAAATAATGAAAAATGCTAATTTACTAGTCAGGGTGTGTTAATTTTCATAGAGGTGATATCAATTAACCATAATTCTAAAGGGCAGTCCCGAAATAATATGCATAATAGCAATGATCGGTCAAATTTCATTCCTGATATCTATGTATGGCAGATCTGAACAACAATCTACTTACATCTCATTTGTGTCCATTCTAGTTCCGATATCTTCCCAAAATTATCCTAATCCATCAGTTTCACTCAGTCAATTATTGACTCAAATCAATTACGATTCTCATAATGGATTTCACAATCTAATTCAGTTAAATAGGACAAACTCACATTGTAGTTCTATCAATCAATTCCCAATTTAATCCACACTTCATTATCTTCCACAAAACTACTCTATTGATGCAAGACAATGCAATTTGGAAGATCAGTTCCTTTCAGGGATCCAAACACACGGAATCAGCTCCATAATTCCGACCGCAACAAACATTCCCTTTTTTACTTGCTGTTTGTAAATGATTTACCAGCTGGTCTGTAAACAATCCCGTACTTCCATTCAATTCCTGTATCTCTACATTGAACATGCATGTTCTTTGGCGTTCCCTCCTTGCTGCATCATGCACCTATAGGCGTTAAGCTACAGCCGACGCATTCTGCCAAACGGGCCCAGACCCCCAATTTGACCCCCAGAACCGCCAATTTCTCAGTAAAACAACAACTCTGCATCTATATCTCGGCCCACAGACGTCCCGGCCCGCACTGCACCCGCATTGCACCCATGGCGCTGGCGCTGGCCCGCACCCTGGCCAAAACCGTTGCCTGCATGCACCCCTGTGCACATGCCGGTTTGGGCAAAAGGTACACACTGCAGCTTCCATTCTCCGTGACATGCTTCTTTGCCGCATTCTGCAGTTTTCATAACACTCCCCATTTCACCACTTATCCTTCTCCGGATCCATTAAATTGGTGTGTTTCATCTATCCATCACTTCTTTTTCTTCATCTACTTGCTTCCTTCACCTGCATTGGTGTCTGTGTCTTTTCCACTGATCCGTTTATTGAGTGTTAGTTCCTGTTTGCTGCTCGCACAGACTGTATGTGTTTCCATAGTGTGTGTGCACTGAAGTTGAGAATTGAGAATTGCCCCTACCTTTCACGCTAGACCCTCTGAAGTGGCATAAAAAACACCGTTGGTTGCCTCTGGATCGTGACATCAACAAATTTCCGCCAAAGATCGCCCGAATTCCGTCGTTCTGGCACCGTTAGCCGCCATTACTTGAAAGAGCGACTGAGACCACGAGAAAACGCTGATTTCTCGCCCCCGACCTCTAAAAATTCCCTGATTTTGGCTCCAAAGCACTTTCACAGCTACGTGGCCCCGAAATCCGCCGAAAACTACGCAAAAAACTGTCTTCCAGGTCCAAATCGCTACCCCTTTTCGTTCTCACTTTACTCCCTTACGCGTCTTTTCAGCCCATTTGGTATTTATCCGCAGACAACAAAACACCGTTTCTTTCCCCAGAACCCGCCTTTCTTCCGTCAAAACAGCGGCAATCCGTCCAGATAACTCCATAAATCAACTCAAAACCGCCACATCACCACCTCTCCTTTCAAAATGACCTCCAAAATGGCCTCCTTCTTCTCCAGGTCCCCCAAAAACCATGCCTACGACGACGTGGCAGACATCTCCCAGTCCATGGAAAACGTGTCGATTTCCTCTAACATGATGGACGTCGACACCCTGTACCGGTCGTACGAGCCACAACCGCCCCGGACTCCCCAGCATCAACTGACGGCAAACGTGCTCAACAAGGAAAACATCACACCTTTTGCCTCTCCCACCAAATCGATTGTCCACAACTCGCCCGAAGGATATGCCCAGCCGGCCCGGTTTCCCTATGGCCAGCAGCTTCCGCAGAACCAACAGATCCAGCAGAATCAGAATCAACAAAATCACCAACTCCACCAAAACATCACCCAATTGCAGCCGCCCAACCAGAAAAAGCTCCTGAAGGACGAGTTGTACAAGCGGACCAACTCCCCCAAAACAAAGCGCTTGGCCTCCGTTGCCCAGTTGTACTTCTTGGACTACTACTGCGACATGTTCGACTATGTCATCACCAGAAGAGAACGCACCCGCATGGTGGAAAACAAGTTGTTGAGCGACCCTGCGTTCAACGCCAATCCCCAGCGGCAGCAGTTGGAGTGGAAGAACTACATTGGCCGGGAAAGAGCGTTGTTGAGAAAACGCCGTTTGAAACCAAAGCACAGGGACTTCGAAATGATCACTCAGGTGGGCCAGGGAGGCTACGGCCAGGTGTTCTTGGCCCGCAAGAAGGACACCAAGGAGATCTGCGCCCTCAAGGTGTTGAATAAGAAGTTGCTTGTCAAATTGGACGAAACTCGCCATGTATTGACTGAAAGGGATATCTTGACCAATACCCGCAGTGAATGGCTCGTCAAGCTCTTGTACGCATTCCAGGACCCCGACAAGGTGTTTTTGGCGATGGAATTCGTGCCTGGAGGCGATTTCCGGACCTTGCTCAACAACACGGGATACCTCATTCCTCCCCATGCCCGGTTCTACATCAGCGAGATGTTCTGTGCCGTCAACTCGTTGCACGAGTTGGGATTCACCCACCGGGACCTCAAGCCGGAAAACTTCTTGATCGACTCCAAGGGCCACATCAAATTGACCGACTTTGGTCTTGCAGCAGGAACTGTGTCCAATGATAGAATCGAGCTGATGCGTCTCAAGTTGAAGAGCTTGGAAGACCTCGACAATTACGAGGTGCCCTCGAGGCTCATGCTTGAACGGCAGAAGATCTTCAAGCAGTCACAGGGCCACCATAATCTCGCCAATTCCATCGTGGGTTCTCCCGATTATATGGCTTTAGAGGTGTTGGAGGGAAAGAGCTACGACTACACCATCGACTACTGGTCGTTGGGATGCATGCTCTTCGAGGCGTTGTGTGGATACCCTCCTTTCTCGGGATCGAAACAGGACGAGACCTACTACAACTTGAAGCACTGGAAATCGTGTTTGCGGAGGCCGCAAACCAAGGATGGCCGGTTCGTGTTCAGCGACCGTACGTGGAATTTAATCATCAAATTAATTGCTCTGCCCTCGAGCCGTCTTCGCAATTTCAAGCAACTTCAACAGATGCCATATTTCAAGGACATCGACGACTGGGAGAATTTGCGGAGCAAGACACCTCCATTCACACCTCAGTTGGACAACGAGGAAGACGCAGGCTACTTCGACGACTTCGAGGACGAGGAGATGATGATGAAATACAAGGACGTTTTTGCCAGACAAGAACACAACGAGCAGCTCTTGGAGAAATCGGGGTCCAAGGGAAAGGCTTTGGGCCTGAACAACTTTATTGGCTTCACTTTCAAGCACAAGTTGAACCCCAACAACAAGTTCTCCAATGGAGAAGTCAACTTGTTGAATATTGGAGGGAGCAACAACAGAAACAGGTTGGATCCCTTGGCTACGTTGTATTAGTTGCATTGTTTATATTGTCGAATGACTTGGTGTTGCATTATCTCTGTACGTACTAGATATCAATGTATTTAGAAGAAGTAGACAGGGGAGATTGGTTTATAGAAATTGGATTAAATTATACTTAGACTGAGCTGAAAGGCAGAATAGTTTCTATATATTTCCCTCTAGGGAGAACTTATGGTGTATGTGGCCATATCAGCAGCCAGATATTTCCTTTATGGGTTAACTAGAGTATTGGTGTTGTTCTGATTGATTTAAATTCAGTTCCTGCTTCTTTAGCCAATATAATATGTGTTTTATCAACTGGAATGGGGCAAAATAATTCCATTCGAGCAGCAGTATCCAATCTCATGGTAAACCAGCCTATTGTTGCCACTTGACATCGATTCCAACTCCGTTGTCTTCTTCCAATTGCGAAAGAGCATATTCTTCAATATTATCACTTTTTCAGCGACATATCTGCTGAAATGTCGAGACAGATCGTCAATTCGGAGCCTCTATCCATATATCCCAAATGGGCCCTATTCCCGCCACACGTAGTCCCGTTCCACCTTCTCTTGGACATATTTCCGTTGATACTTTCTATGGATCTCTTCACAGTCTCCCACACTCTGCGAAATGGCGTCAAAAACCTGCTCCTCGGTAAAATCACCCTGACTCTCAAGAAGCAACAACTTCTTTGCCTTTCCTTCCTCAATATTGAAGCATACCACATGGTGTGAATCGCTTTCTGTCAACTGCTTCCAAGTAGGGTCTTTGATGAGGTTTCCTTGGGTAATGCAGAACGAGAGGGCGGCAAATGAGTAGTTCAATGCAACGTTAGCATCTATGAGTGCATAGTAGGCGCAATTTATCGCAGCACTGAGTTCGTTATTGGTGTATGTGTTTGTCTTTCCCTCCACAGAGAGAAACTGCACCACTAGCTGGATGAGTTGCCGGGGATATTTGTACCGTATAATGATGCTCTGCAACAAGGAACGAAGCTTGTCTTCAAGGAGCTTTTCCCTAGTGGTTCCAGCCCCTTTGGCGGGTCTGATGACTATTTCCAAACATGCCTGATTGGGTAGTTCCTGGCGGGGTTTCGGCTCGCTGGGACCATTTACTGAGACAATGACACGTGCGGTAGGGGTGGAAAGCTGGGCAGACCCATCGGATCTGCTGAGAACGCTGGTTTCGACCTGTTGGGACATGTTAAAGGGAAGGAAAGGAATAAGGTGAAAAACCGGATATTGGTGCACGTGACTGGAATAGGGAGTGTATATAGATGAGATGAGGGCATGTGCAGGGTAGAAGGAGAATGGGGATAAGTAGTAGGGTATAGGTGGAATTGGGGTGGGGATAGGACTCTAGAAATAGTTTAGGATGAAAGAGGATGTGAAGCGTTATGAATAGTGAGAGTTTTGGAGCATAATTGGGGGTATTCCGTGAATTTTGGGCCCAATAACGGTTATAGGACTGTAATATCACCAAACGCATGTTTGTGCAGTTCTGATCCTCGAAATGAGTTCTTTTTGCAATTTGATGTTGTTAAGTGGTAATATAGACCTAATTCTATACTAAATTGATCTTTTAGTCATCATCTGACGCCTATGGTTCCTTCTCCCATTCCATTCCATCTCATCACGTGACACATACTTAACTGGAGTCTACCTACCCAAACAATCCCATCATGGAAGACTACGCCAAAGAGCTTGCCGACGACTTTGACAGCTCTGACGCTTCAGAAATTGAAGTGCAAGTGCAGGAAGATGCATCTGAGCAACTTTCCTCGTCAAATTCCGCTCAAAATGACGTCCCTTTTGAACAAAAACTAAAGCATCTACTTGAAACATCATTGCTTGATACCGGTCTCCAAGCAATTCTAGAAGGTTCTGGAACGGATAATATTGAAGACTTCCATCGGTTTTCCCGAGTTTATCCCCTTCTTCCCGAATTGAAGCAGCGAATCGCCAAATATTCCGATGAACAGGAGTCAGACTATGCAGAGCTTCTCTCGTTAGTAAACGAGGAAAACCATAGTGAAGAGTACACTTTTCTATTGGCTGCCAATGAGATTTCCACCGTTATCAATCAAGATATCGAGATCTTCCACACTTTGGTCAAAATTCAGTACAAAGTGGTGTTTCCAGAATTGGAGTCTTTAGTAATGAATCCCATAGATTATGCCCGAGTAATTTCCATTATTCGGCAAGATTTGGCCAATATAAAGCAATATGAGACCCAGCTCAAGGGATTGATCTCAAATGAGAAGGTTTTGGTCGTGATTATGGCCGCAATTCTGCAGGTAAAGCACCAATTCGTGCTAAATAACACCGATATGGGCAAAACATTATCATGTTGCGGCATTCTTATGGAACTAGACGAGGTTCTAGGAGAATTATCAGGTTTTATGACGAGAAAACTCGCCAAATTTGCCCCAAACATCAGTGCAATTGTTGGAGCCATCACTACATCGCAATTATTAATTGCTACAGGCTCTCTCAAGCAGCTTGCACTCACTCCCTCGTGCAATCTCGCCTCTCTAGGAGTACGAGACTTGTCGTCCCAATCAAAGACGAGATTTCGATATCGTCGGGCAGGATATTTGTACCATAGTGACCTTGTGAAAAGTTTACCAGAAGATATTGTGAGACAAGCATTGAGAATAATTAGTGGAAAAATTATATTGGCCGCCAGAATCGACCTTTCCAACTCTAGCCCCGATGGAGGTATTGGCAGAGCATATTTAGACGACATTAACGTGAAAATCGACAAGCTTTTGGCACCTCCAGAACTGCAACCAGAAAAGGCATTGCCTGTACCGAAAGAGCAGAAATCGAAGAAAAGAGGAGGCAAACGGTTCCGAAAAATGAAGGAACGGACTCAGATGTCGGAGATGCGTCGGGCACAGAATAAAATGGAGTTTGGAAAGGAAGAAGACACAGTTATGGATTCATTTGGTGAAGAAATAGGGCTTGGAATGAGCAGAAATGGAGGCGGAAAGATCGGCCGCATCAGAGTCAACACCAACACCAATGCACGGATGTCAAAGGCAATGGTTAGCAGGTTACAGAAACAGGGTCAGAATCAACAACAAAAATCACTCGATGATTTTGATGCCATTTTATTACCTACGACCAAAGAATCGGAACCGTTGAAGACGAGCAAGGACAAGTGGTTTACGGGAATGCTCAAGCGGAAACCGGAGGCGAACGGAGGAGATTCCAAAAGACAGAAAAGAGATTGACTTACAATGAAAAGAATTGAATTTACTTAGATGAAAAGCAGATATTCTAAGGTGAATTAGAAAATGATGAAGATATAATAAGGAGAGTAATTAGAGAAGCAAACAAAGATGGAAAGCGAGTATGTTACTCAGATAGCAGTGTTTATGTCACTTCAAATTCTTCATAATTATTACTTGGAGAAGTAATCGATCAAGTCAATTTCTAATACCAAGCTGTCTAATATCTTGATTGCTGCTGCATTATAGAAACCAATTGAGTCATCTAAGCCATAAATTTATCGTTTTCCAGGGCTTTTCATTTGTTTTTGACTCATTTGAAGTCACATGCCATGTGAGTCAGAACCCCTCCAAAATCGACAATGACGGTGAATCAGCAAAGCGGAATCGTTGGTTGTGGCTGAAATTGCATAGAAGGCACGTTTTCCCGCATCTGACCGGGATTGTTCTGGATAGACTTCGCAGAAATGACGAATAAGATAATGATTCATCTTGCTCAATTAGACTGATATGATGCAGGGAAACAACCTGGAGAATGAAGGCTCCATTATTAACAACATCGTCTATTTTCTGAGTCCACATTCACTCTCTCTGGAGAGATACTGGGAGCATAGTCGCGGTCCTTGAATAAGACTATATAGGATGCAAATAATTATCCAGGACCACTAATTCCATCAGAAAAAGACCCTAAGTCATTTTAAATCCGAGATCTAACCGTTGCACCCATTTCCCGCTTCTTAGGAACGCTTTTCCAGCCTCCAAATCAACTTTCTCGCAGTCACTAAATATGTCCCTAGGGCCGCCAAAAAAATAGCCCCGGCCCTCTAAATGCCCCAAAATGACACTCTATCGCCACACTGTAGCCCCACATCCCCATTGATCCTTAAAACCGCCAAAACCACCATCATATCCCCCCAAATAGAATTTACTTTGATACTCTCTCAAAATCGCAGTAGAAAAACCCTCAAAACCGCCACTTTCTCGCCAAAAAACCACCCTACCCTCTCAATCATCTCTTCATATCTCCACAGATACCATTACTACCATTACATCCCCCTTCCCCCGCCTCCAATATACCCCCCAATAAGACTCACCCATTCCCACCATCTCTATTCCCGCTTACGTAATCCACCCTCAATGACTCAAACTTTTCACAAAACTTTTTCGCCATATATGCTCCTAAAAAGGCTACCGTTTCGAGGAATATCACCACTTTTTCGTCCGTGTATCCAACTTCGGAATAGAATGAGTACTTTAGAACTCCCAGAGAAGCCTTCGAGCCCCGAAAATGCCGGTTCCGGAGCCCCAGTGACCGCCGAAACCGGCGGTTCTGCTCCAGAAGGTACCAAAGTGAAAACCGCTAAAGAGTTAGAAAAAGAACGGAAAAAGGCAGAGAAATTGGCCAAATTCAATGCCAAGAAGGCGGCCCAGGCCGACAAGGCCAAAACCGACCAGCCCAAGAAGGCCAAGAAGGAAAAGAAGCCAGTGGAAGCCGTTCCAGAATGGATTGATACCACCAAACAAGGCGAAAAAAAGGTGTTGGCCTCGTTGGAAGACCCTGCCTTCAAGGCCTACAACCCTAAGAACGTCGAGAGCTCGTGGTACAGCTGGTGGGAGAGCCAGGGCTTTTTCAAGCCCGAATTGACCAAAGACGGCAAGATCAAACCAGAAGGTGTATTTTCCATTCCAGCGCCTCCTCCCAACGTCACCGGTGCTCTCCACATTGGACACGCGTTGACCATTGCCATTCAGGATGCGTTGATCAGATACAACCGGATGAAGGGCAAAACCACGTTGTTTTTGCCTGGTTTTGACCATGCGGGTATTGCCACCCAGTCTGTGGTGGAAAAACAGGTGTGGGCCAACGAGAAGAAGACCCGTCACGATTTCGGCCGTGAGAAGTTCGTGGAGAAGGTGTGGGAGTGGAAAGAAGAGTACCACAACCGTATTAAGGGCCAGGTGAAGAAATTAGGTGCGTCCTATGATTGGAGCAGAGAGGCATTCACCTTGTCCGAGGACTACAACAAGGCCGTGATCGAGAACTTCGTGCGGTTGCACGAAGACGGAACCATTTACCGTGCCTCCAGGTTGGTTAACTGGTCCGTGAAGTTGAATACTGCGATTTCCAACTTGGAGGTCGACAACAAGAATATCGCGGGCAGAACTTTGTTGGATGTGCCTGGCTACGATACCAAGGTGGAGTTCGGTGTGTTGACGTTGTTCTCGTACCCTGTGGAGGGCTCTGACGAGAAATTGACCGTGGCTACCACCAGACCTGAAACCATCTTTGGAGACACCGGAGTGGCTGTCCATCCACAGGATCCTCGCTACAAGCACTTGCATGGCAAATACGTGGTGCACCCATTCTTGGACAGAAAGTTGCCAATCGTTACCGATGCTGAAGCCGTTGATATGGAATTTGGAACTGGTGCGGTGAAAATCACTCCAGGCCATGACCAGAACGATCACGCCACGGGAAAGAGAAACGACTTGGAGATCATCAACATCTACACTGACGACGGGTTGTTGAACGAGAACTGTGGCCCCGAATGGGTTGGAATGAAGCGTTTTGATGCCAGAACCAAGGTGATCGAAGAATTGAAGAAAAAAGGCTTGTTTGTGGACCAGAAGGACAACGAGATGGTCATTCCTGTGTGCTCGCGTTCGGGTGACATTATTGAGCCCTTGTTGAAGCCCCAATGGTGGGTCAGACAGGAGGAAATGGCCAAAAGAGCCATTGAAGTCGTGAAAAATGGCGATATCAAGATTATTCCCAAGACCTCGGAATCGGAGTATTTCCACTGGCTCGAGAACATCCAGGACTGGTGTATTTCCCGTCAATTGTGGTGGGGCCACCGTTGTCCCGTTTACTTTGTCCTGTTAGAAGGAGTGGAGGAACACGACCGTTTGAACAACGAATACTGGGTTGCCGGTAGAAATTTGGAAGAAGCCCAGGCAAAGGCCGAGGCAAAATTCCCTGGAGCCAAGTTTGTTCTTGAGCAAGATGAAGACGTTTTGGACACCTGGTTCTCGTCTGGATTGTGGCCTATTGCGACTTTGGGTTGGCCCGAAAAAGGTGCCAAAGACTTGGAATTGTTTGGTCCTTTCTCGATGTTGGAGACCGGATGGGACATCTTGTTCTTCTGGGTCACCAGAATGGTGCTTTTGGGTTTGAAACACACCGATCAGGTGCCATTTAAGGAGGTTTTCTGTCACTCGTTAGTTCGTGATGCCCAGGGACGTAAAATGTCCAAATCTTTGGGCAATGTGGTTGATCCCTTGGACGTGATTGCCGGTATTTCATTGCAGGGCTTGCACGACAAATTAAAGGTTGGAAATTTGGACCCTAGAGAATTAGTTAAGGCTACTGAAGGTCAGAAACAATCTTATCCTAATGGAATTCCTGAGTGTGGTTCCGATGCCTTGCGTTTTGCCTTGTGTGCCTACAGTACCGGAGGCCGTGACATCAACTTAGACATCATGAGAGTTGAAGGTTACCGGAAATTCTGTAACAAAATTTACCAGGCCACCAAATTCGTTTTGGGAAGATTGGGAGAGGATTATCAACCTCCTAAAACCGCAGCTTTGACTGGAAACGAGTCCTTAGTGGAAAAATGGATCTTGCACAAGTTAACCCACGCAGCAAAGAATGCTGCTGCTGGTTTAGATTCCCGTGATTTCGGTGAATCCACCAATCACATCTACAATTTCTGGTACGACTTGTGTGACGTCTACATCGAGAATTCCAAGACGTTGATCCAGGAAGGCACCCCCGAACAACAGCAGAGTGCCAAGGACACCTTGTACACTTGTATTGACGGAGCGTTGAAATTAATTCATCCTTATATGCCATTTGTCACGGAAGAAATGTGGCAACGTTTGCCTCGTCGTGAGGGAGACGTTACTCCCTCGATTGTGGTTGCTCGTTATCCCGAGTACGTGGCAGAATTGGATAACACCAAGGCCTTCGAGGGATACAACTTGGTGTTGGATATTACCAAGGGAGCTCGTTCTTTATTGGCACAGTACAATATCCTCAAAAATGGCCAGGTTTTCGTGGAATCTGCATCCAAGTCGGTGTTTGAAATTGCCTCGGCCCAACAGGACTCCATTGTGTCGTTGATCAAGAGTGTGGACAGCATTACTGTGGTGGAAAAGGCTTCGGAGGTGCCTTCTGGATGTGCTCTTCAAGCAGTTGGTCCCGATTGCACCGTTCACGTGTTGGTGAAGGGCCAAATTGACTTGGATGCTGAAATTGCCAAGGTGCAGAAGAAATTGGGTGTATCTCGTGAATTTGCAGACAAAACCAAGGAGGGAATTTCCAAGTTTACTGACAAGACCAATGAGGCGGCCAAGGAGAGTGCTTACAAGCGGTTGGAGAAGTTTACGGCCGAGATCGAAGGTCACGAGCAAACCATTGCCATTTTGGAGAAATTGAAGCTCTAATTGGTGCGAAGTAGATAATTATTGTTAATGTAAATATATCTAAAGATCAAAACCTTTCTAACCGGGAAATTAATAAAATTTAACGGTTTGGAGCCAGTAGATGGTATATGGCACCGTTGACAAACTTGGAATTAGCGAAGTCTAATGGTCTCGGGAATTTCACCGGTGTTTGTTCCCCTGGTCCTTGATTCTATGACGTATGTTCCAGTCAACAAAACTGAGCCGAAATTGGCGTCAGATGCAGGTAGTGATTGGCAAAGGGGGATCTGTACCATATCCAGCAATCGGATTGTATGGAGATATTTACTGGAGCCAAAATTGGGATAATTAAGAAGAAAATTGAAGTGACAGAAGGAGGTAAGAATTTAGCCCGATTTGGCCAATTGTGGCACAGTTTACGGCGAGTTTCCAGGCCGCAAGCTGTCCACATGCTGACAATTCACTTAAAATAATTAATGGAATTAACAGGGATCAATAGATAAATAGAATTAATTGAATTAATATCAAAGTGATAGCATATAGAGATAGTTTAATGTGATAGATTATTTAGTTCCCAGTAAGTTCTACCTTCTGAATGATTTTCTACCACACTATGGCCTGCACATACATTTCTTCTTTCCCGTTCCCAGCGGTTCTGTGTATGTTAGTGTAATATTATTGCCATATGAATTTAGTCGATTCTCGTCAACTGAACGTGGAACATACGCCACAAAATAGACGTTAGAAGCGCGGCTTTTCTCGGGATTTCACTCGCAAGTCAACCACACTGCAATTGCAGTGGAATTGGACCACAAAGATTGGACATGGCATGGCCAATCAGCTGAATCGTTAGCTTTACAGAACCTCCCTACTACACTGTATGGTCTTGTCCCAATGGGGAAAGAGCACATGTCCATTTATGGACATGCATGCGGAATGCACCTCCACGCGTCAACCTGCAGCGAACAATACTAAATGTCCACGAGGAGAGGAGCGGGAATCGGTCCCGCTTGGGCAAATTTGCCCTGAAAAGGGATCAGTCGACTTCCAATTCCGGAAAAATACGATATACCACTCCAGAATCCCCAGTTTCTGATCATTTTCCTGCCTTTTATTGCCCTCTCTTCTTCTCTTTCTCTCTCGGGAGAGTCTAAGCCTTGGACCTTATCGTGCAGGAGATGCAGGAGTAAGTTCCAATGGCGTGAGCCCTGGCCCCCATGGTTGACGCACCATGCACCATGCACCATGCACCATGCACCATGCACACTGGACCCCCACAAGCTTCGACGACCAGTAATACCCCCGCTCCAGCTGCTCTATAAAAGGACCCCAATTCCCCTTCCCTTTGGTTTTTTTTCCACCCAATTTATATAACTTTAACTTCTACACACCATGGGATTCGACGATTTAATCAAGCAGGGCCAAACCTTCCTCCAGGAACAACAAGGTGGTAACAAGGACAGTAGCAGCAGTGGAGGCAACAACATTAACTACCAGCAATACACCAAGGACGCCGAGATCGTGTACAACGAGTTCTCCGGTGACAGCAAGGGCTCGTTCATGGACAAGGCCCAGGCTGCTTACAGTGAGATCCAGAAGAACCACCAGGGTGAGCAGAAGAGCTCGAGCTCCGGTTCCGACAACAAGGAGTAATTTAGTGGAAGAGATCTCGAGATCGGGGTCCTACGTATAGAAATAGACGTGTATTGAGAAGATGTAGATGATAGATGGGGTGTGTGGTGTGGGGTGAGAATGAAGGATATATTGAGAGAAAGAGAGTAGTGGGTGTTATTGGTGATAATTAATAGATAAATATCGTGAATAACGCAGGTCATTATGAAAAAATGAGGCGAACATTTTGATGAATTCCGGGCAGTTACCAATGAATAGAACATTGCAAAGAATTCAACCGCATTTCTTCCATTCCATAGGTGGCAGTGCCATTGAGCGAGAAATCATCAAGATATCTTGACTTAAGTGGTATTGAAATGACATCACAAATTAACCAAGTTGAAGGCACTTATATGCCATGTACTAACTATCAATATATTCAATTGGATCACGATTTCAACTTTAACCAAGTCATTAAGTAGCCATTGGATGAGAATTGACCAGCTTCTCTTGAATTGAATCAAATCTGCTACAGCTGCCTATTGAATCAAAATTGAATATTGAATACTGACTAATGAATACGTATTGAAGCAATATTTAATATTTAATAACGACTATTGAATATCCAACGGGGACCGATTTACCACTGAAATGACGTGAATGTCCACTGACTATCAGAATTCATAAGCCCTTTTAGCTTGGCCGATTTTCCACTAATCGAGTAGTAACATTTCCATATAGAATATCTATCAAATCGTCCATTTGCGCATATTTCCATCAATTCACTTCCATAACAGTCCCATACCATAGAATATCAACTAGCCATGAATTTCTTGACTTATCCTCTCTCATGACTATTCAATAAAGACTAAAATCTCTAATTATTTATTCAATAACTGCTTAATGATCCAATTTCATAGAACTTTGACCAATGACTCCATCTAAATCCCATGATATCACATATCCACTCCCATTAGAGAGTATCATCGAATAAATTCATTCTTCTTTACCCAAAGCAAATATCAACTCATTCACTTCAATACCATAGAAATTCACCAATACCCAATTATTAATCTCAATTACCTCCCTTAATTTACCCTACTTGTTGAGCTCTTCCATCACGTCTCGGTAGATTTCAGGGTACCATCTCCGAGCAACATCATGATGCGATTTGATGCGGTTTCGGAACACTGCATGTCCCACTGGTTCCTTGGACACATCCGGCTGGTACTGGAACCCTACGTCCACGGCCCAGTCCTTGATTTGGGCATCTCTCTTTTCTTTCAATGCGATTACTTCAGGTGGAATATGTTCAATGCTAGATTTATTGGAGTCCAAGTCAATGGTCAGGAAGAAAGGAACCAGGATCCTGGTACCACTACCTGGCTGTGGAGATAAAACCCGGTGGATTGTGGCCTTGCACACTCCTTGAGTTATGGCTTCTAGTGTTTGTCCAGCATTAACCACCAAAGTGCCAGGAATATTCGGAACCGTGATCCATTGGCCCTGGAAATTCTGTACCTGCAAGGAGTCTGTATGGGGGGTGGCCTGGAAGATATAGGTCAACAAATCGGAGTCCCGGTGGGGTCCTACGCCTTGTCTGGTATCACTAGTGTCGTCCAAAGTGGCCGATTTGGCCCCCAATAATTGCTCTGAATCGGGATATGCAATGAGCTTCATCTTGCACTGCTGATTGGGCTTAAAGTATCCATCTAACGAGCTTGGAGGCACTCCTATGGCCTCCATTACCAACTCACGGAATACCGTACTTAACCGGGTCATTTGCACAATAAATTGTTCGACAACAGGGCGGAATTTTGGCACTTCTGTGGGGTCTGGCCACAAGTTGGGCCCCTCGATGTTTTTATAGTACGGTTCGCCATCTTTTGGAGGAGGTAATTCCGTGGCCAAATCGATCTGTTCTCTCCAATCAGTATGTGAGGCAGTTACTTCATTTGCAAGCTTGGTATAACCCAAAAAATGGCGACTATGGATCATTTCACATTGGAGCTTGACTTCCGAGGGCAATGCAAAGAATTCAAGTGCTTGTTGCTTGATTTGGTTCAAGGTTTCATCAGAAGGGCCTCTTGAGTCATAGTTCTCGAGAAGAAGAAATCCCACGTTAACTATGGCATGGCGAAGTTGGAGAAGGAATTGAGGCTTGGTATGAGGATCAAGCGCTAGTTCCAAGTCGAGAATGGGGATTTCTGTGAAAGACATGGCAAGGGGAGGATTAGAAAGGGGAAATAGTGGTGTTCTATGGGTATTGGATTGATGCTGGGTCACGTGACGCGCCACAGTTTGGAACTATTTGGAGGAGTTGGAGGCTTCCAGAGAGGGAATTTGCGACAGAAAAGGAGTTTAAGCTATTGGAAATATACGAGAAGGGTTATATGTGTGATTTGGTGAAGTTTCAATGGGTTCTAGCGGTTTGGTGTGTGCTTATTGTCCTATGATGTCATGAAATACTGCGATGAGCACTGGGTATTCAGAAAGGATGGTACTGAGGACCATACGATAATTATGGTGTTGGCGAGTTCTTGGCAGTGATGGTGTGGAAAGGTGGCGTTAATTATGGCGATGAGATTACTTTCTGGTGAGTATAGGAGTGAATTTTGGGGAGAAACGACGATACGATGCGATTTCGCTGCAGAAAAGAGGGAAAGAGTAGGGGAATTTCCTGGAAGGGTTATCCCGGTAGACACATGACAGTGGCAAAGTAGAACGGTGCATAGAGGGCGAATAATGGAGACATTCTAGGTACTGCTGGTGGAATTTGCACCCAGTCACGTGACTTAATACGTCGGTATACTAGCACTCCAGCAAACGGGCAAGATTCCGTGGTAAAAGTTGTGAAAGGGGGGGATCATGAGACTATGAGACAATTGGAAGCATAGGAGTCATTCCATTACTACTGTATCCACAAGAAAATGGCTATATCTTCCAAATATAGTGAAAACACACTTTCCAGCACAACTCGGCCAATTTTAATCCCACAGTCTCCAAACTTCACCGACAGAACACTCTCACCACCTACTACATCTTTATATACCCTACCTTCCAAAATACCACTTTTCCCTCGCTGAATCTCCCCCTTTCCGCCTCCGCTTGCATCTCTCCCTAGAACTCGCACTTCTCCCGCGAAAACTCCCCCTAAAACACCGCGATCTTCTTTTCCACCGTTCTACACACACCTCTCGCAGTACCACCACCTCTCCCAAACTCCCAAACCAACCACACAAACCTCTTCCCTGCTGGCAAATGCGCCAATTAGACGCCGCCACCACTCTGTTCCCCGCTCCACTCCAAAAAACTATAAATTAAACCCATTCCCCCGTTTTTTTTCCTCCCTTTCTCACTTTCTTCTCATCTGCTGCCACCGCCGCTCCCGCGGCGACCGCTCCCTGCCCCCCGTGCCCGACTCGCGCCGTGCCTCGTCGCCACTGAAAAATACCTTCTCCGTGTTCTCCTCCAACCACAAGTTCATCCTTCTCTATGTCCGACATCGTCAACAACCCCACGGTGTTGACCGCCGAGTTGCTTGTGCCCAAGACGTTTCTCCTAAGACCCTATGTGTGGCCTTTCACCATTGTCTACCCCATTTTCGCCGAGATCTACTTCAACCGGTACGACCAATACATCGGCGGCTCCGAATGGACTTTCGTGTATCTCATGGCCATCGGCTCCGTCAACTTGTTGTTCTGGTTGATGCCCCACTGGAACCTCGACGTCGACGCCCGGTTCAACTATTCCGCCGTGTCTTCCATTGCCCAGGCCTCCCACATCAAAATCACTCCTCAACTCAATTGTGGTGTGGGTCTGGTGTGCAAAATCAACCGGGAAACGTTCCACGACGGCGAAAAACAGACCAGCTTCTTGTTCCAGAAGAGAAAACACTTGCTCGACCCTGAAACCAACCTCTTCTCGCCTCCAGAGTACTCGTTTGACTCCAATCCTCTTCTCAGCACCTTCCAGAACTCCAAGGGCTTGAGCGGCGATTTGGAGAAGGATCTCCGGAACTACGGTGAAAACAAGTTTGACATCCCCGTGCCTACCACCTGGGAATTGTTCAAGGAGCATGCGGTGGCTCCCTTCTTCGTGTTCCAGATCTTCTCCGTGGCCCTCTGGTTAATGGACGAGCAGTGGTATTTCTCGTTGTTTTCGCTTTTTTCCACCGTTTCCTTCGAGATGATGTCGGTTTTCCAAAGAAGAGGCACCATGTCCGAGTTCCAGAGCATGGGAATCCAGCCCTACGAGATCTACGTCCACAGAGACGGCAAATGGAAGCAGTTGCAGACCACGGAATTGTTGCCTGGAGACTTGGTTTCCGTCACCAGAACCCTGGAAGAATACGCCTTGCCCTGTGATTTACTCTTGGTCGATGGCTCTGCCATCGTCAACGAAGCCATGTTATCCGGAGAATCCACCCCATTGCTTAAAGAGTCGATTAAATTGAGACCAGGCCACGAACACTTGCTGCCCGATGGTCTTGACAAGAACTCCATTTTGCACGGAGGAACCATGGCATTACAAGTGACCAAGCCAGAAAACCCCAGTGTTCCAGTTGCTCCCGATAACGGAGCCTTGGCCATAGTGGCCAAGACTGGTTTTGAGACTTCCCAAGGTTCTTTGGTCCGGATGATGATTTTCTCCAGTGAAAGAGTCGATGTGGGTAACAAGGAGGCGTTTTTCTTCATTTTATTCCTCTTGGTTTTCGCCATTGCTGCCTCGTGGTACGTGTGGGTTGAAGGAACCAAAATGGGCAGAATCCAGTCGAAATTGATCTTGGACTGTATCATTATCATCACCTCTGTTGTTCCTCCTGAATTGCCCATGGAATTGACCATGGCCGTCAACGCCTCCATCTCGTCTTTGCAAAAGTACTTCATTTTCTGTACCGAGCCATTCAGAATTCCTTTGGCTGGAAGAATCGATGTGTGCTGTTTCGATAAGACTGGTACCTTGACTGCGGAAGACTTGGTCTTCGAGGGCTTGGCCGGTTTCAAGAATGACGATATTCACCACTTACACACCTGTGATGAGGCTCCTCAAACCACTTCTTACGTTTTGGGTTCTTGCCATGCATTGGTCAAATTGGACGATGGAGAAATTGTTGGAGACCCCATGGAACAGGCCACTTTGAAGGCTGCTCAATGGAACGTTGGTTCAAAGGATTCTGTCGAAAGAACTGCTGGTGGAAAGACCGAAAAGATCAAGATCTTGCGTCGTTTCCAATTCTCCTCTTCGTTGAAGAGATCGTCTGCTATTTCCTCCGTCAGTACCATTCCCGGTAAGAATTTCGTTTCGGCCAAAGGTGCCCCAGAAACCATCCGTAAGATGATTGTTGATGCTCCCGAAAACTACGAAGAAATCTACAAGTCGTTTACCAAGGCAGGCTCACGTGTGTTGGCGTTGGCCTACAAGCATTTGGATGTTAATGTCAATGTCACCAAGGTCGACAGAGAAGAGATCGAGTCTAAGTTGCACTTTGCAGGTTTTATTGTTTTCCACTGTCCATTGAAGTCTGATGCTGTTGAAACCATCAAGATGTTGAACGAGTCCTCTCACCGTTGTGTAATGATTACCGGAGACAATCCTTTGACTGCTTGTCACGTCGCCAAGGAAGTGGTGATCACCACCAAGGACGTTTTGATTTTGGATGCTCCTGAAGACCACCACATCGTTTCCGAAGAACAGAACTTGGTGTGGAGAAATGTTGATGAAACTGTTGTTATTCCCTTCAAGTCTTCCGACAGCATCAACACTGAATTGTTCAAGAAGCACGATATTTGTATCACTGGCTATGCTTTGAACCACTTGAGTGAACATCACCAAATTTTGGAATTGTTGAGACACACCTGGGTTTACGCAAGAGTATCTCCTGCCCAGAAGGAATTTATCTTGACCTCTTTGAAGGAGGCTGGCTACAACACCTTGATGTGCGGTGACGGAACCAACGACGTTGGTGCCTTGAAACAGGCCCACATTGGTGTGGCTTTGTTGAACGGTACCGAGGAAGGAATGAAGAAGATTGCTGATAACAAGAAGATTGAGATCCAGAAAAAGGTTTACGAGAAGCAGATCCAGCTCTTTGCCAACTGGAACAGACCTCCTCCTCCAGTTCCTGAATTAATTGCTCACCTTTTCCCTCCAGGACCTCTGAACCCCAAGTACTTGGAAGCCATGGAAAAGAAAGGTATTGAAATCACCAAGGAAATGAGAGAAGCGGTGGCTGCTGCTAACCAGAATCCTACTGTTGTTACCCAACCGAAGACCAAGACCAATGCTCAATTTGCTGATACTATTTTGGGAGCTTTGAATGATGCCGAGAACGAAGACGAGGCTCCAGTGTTGAAATTGGGAGATGCCTCTGTTGCTGCTCCTTTCACTTCCAAGTTGGCCAATGTTTCCACCGTTACCCACATTATTCGTCAAGGTCGTTGTGCGTTGGTGTCCACCATTCAGATGTACAAGATTTTGGCGTTGAACTGTTTGATTTCTGCCTACTCGCTTTCTGTGTTGTACTTGGCTGGTATTAAATTTGGTGATGGCCAGGCCACCGTGTCCGGTCTCTTGTTGTCGATGTGTTTCTTGTCTATCTCCCGTGGAAAGCCTCTCCAGAAATTGTCCAAGGAAAGACCCCAGGACGGAATTTTCAACAAGTACATCATGGGTTCCATCTTGGGCCAATTTGCCATTCACATCATTACTTTGATCTACATCACCCGTGAAATCTACATTTTGGAGCCTAGAGAAGCCCAGATTGACTTGGAAAAGACCTTCGAGCCTTCGTTGTTGAATACCGGTATGTTCTTGTTGCAATTGGCCCAACAGGTGTCGACTTTTGCCGTGAACTACCAAGGCGTGCCCTTCAGAGAGAGCATCAGAGACAACAAGGGTATGTTCTACGGTATTTTGGGTGTTGCAGGTGTTACTCTTGCAGGCTCTACTGAATTTTTGCCCGAGTTCAACGAGGCGATGAAGTTTGTTCCTATGACTGTGGATTTCAAGGTGAAGTTGACTGGATGCATCTTGGTGGATTTGACCTTCACTTGGGGCATTGAGTTGACCTTGAAGCACTTTTTCATGAACTCAGCTCCTGCTGACATTGCTTTGAGGGACGATTGAAGAGCTTATAGAAATGTACATAGTCGAAGAACGACAATTAATAGATACTTGAGTAGGTGTTGGAGATGATGCTATTGTTATCTATTAAATATTTTAAATGGAGATGATGCTATTTGATTATTACCTATTAAATCTATTAATGCAGTTGGTTAAATTGAGATGAAGGTGTTATTTGATTTCATCAGAGGCGATTTGTGGAATTTAATATACTTCCATAAAAGGTTGAATTGTATGGTTTGAATTGACTTCTCGTAGGTTTGTGAAAATAGAACAGAGCAAGACAAATACTGGAAATATTGGAATATTCCAGCTGATAATGGAACAATAATTGCTATAAGTTGGAAGCGAATAATCAACTGTTTCCTCCTGAGAAAGTACATTTATGCATTGCTTGCAGCTAAATCAAACCTTAGTATTCTTTCTCTGTAATTATGGTTCCAATAGGGTTATCATTAATTATTCTGCCAGTTTCATAATCCTCTCAATTTCACCAGATTAGCTTGAATTATTCAATATTTTTGACCTTATCTCTCTCTTCTGACTCTGTATCTGTTGTCAATGCACGTAAATCTTCCTCCCGATTCAATATTCCTACTTTCACAGCAGTTACACCTTCTCTTTCAACCACAATCAACCTATCTCCCAATCGACGGTGCATGACCTTTAAAGCATCGCCAACCTCGGTCTTATGGAGTGGATACTGGTTGCTATCGATGATGGTCTGGACCATTTTCTGGAACGAGAAGGTTCTGTAGGTTTCAGATGAATTTCGGTTGGTATTGTTCAATTGGTAGACAATATCGTAGATCGACGGCAATTTCGCGGTCAAGTAGCGCTCGTATTGCATTTCTGGAGTATTAGTTCCTGCCTCTTTCTCCATTTGCTCCTTCTTGAGTCGCTCTTTCAATTTAATACGTTCCAATAAACTGAGGCCATTGCTCTTCTGCTGCTGCACAAGTTCGACCTTCTCGTGAAACTTGAACTTGGAGGTATCGTTCTTGAGGTCTGATAACGGCGACTTGCCTCGTACTGGCTTGGATATCTTGGAAGGCAGGGTTCTGCCCTGATCACGCTTTTTCACGAGTTCTGGAATGCTAGAGCCTCCAAAAAAGCCAGTTTCCGGGTTACTTTGAATCCAGGCAGTGATATCTGCCTCAAATTGCGCTTTTCTGCGCTCCATCTGCGTATGGGAGACCCCCAGGGGCCAACTGAGGTGAATCTTGGTATAATCGTAGTTATTGGTTCCGGTGGAATAAACACGGTAAATTAACGGCAGAAAAATGAGAATTGTCTCCACATCGGCCACCTTGATACGACGCCTTGCTAATGATGCGGCCAGGTCCAACGTTTTTGTCAAAATCGGGTCCATACTGTGATTTGAGTAGTATAACATCACAGAATTGTCTAGGGCACAGAATTTGCTGTAGACGTCCTGAAAAGAAGAGGCGGGTATGGTTGGATGCGCCGGAAACAGGGGGGTCGAATGAGACGCGTGGGAAGACGCTGTGGACTCCATGGCGTGAGCAATCGGGGGATTTGTGAAGAAACCGCGTTCGCAAAGTGTTGATGGTTTTGAGAAGGGAATTTTTCACCGAGTAATAAATGTCTTCCAAAGACCATCTCCGAAAGGGCGCCGATGTCACACCCTACGAGGCACTAATGTCCGGAATGGTTTCAGGGGCTCTAGCACGGTGTGTATGGCGTTTTTCCGGCGGAAATTGCCCCACAGGGCGATTTTTGGCCGGGTTTCTTGTTTGGTACTAACCTCATCAGAGCAGTTACTGCCCCCTTAGACACGATAAAGATACGGCTCCAGCTTCAGGAACGAACGTTTTCACAGCGTATGAGTGTTTCTGACGTGGTCAGGCAACTTCTCCGGAACGAGGGCGTCAAGGGACTCTGGAAAGGCAATGTTCCCGCAGAAATCATGTATATCCTCTACGGAGGCATCCAATTCACAAGTTACTCGATCCTTAGCAAGTCTTTGGGGCTGCTCGAGGACACCTACCACTACAGTCTCAGTTCGGCCTCTCACTCGTTGATTGTGGGCATTGGAACAGGAATTATCAGTACGTTGGGAACTTATCCGTTTGACTTGCTTCGGACCCGTTTGGCGGCCAATTCCGCCCGAGAATTGCTTTCTATGACATCCACCATTGCCTCCATCCATAGAAATGAAGGTTTAACAGGTTTTTTGGCGGGAATCCGCCCAGCAATGCTCTCTGTGGCCGCAACTTCAGGAGTGATGTTTGGGGCATACGAATTGGCACGAGACTTCTCCAGAGAATACAATAACGTGCCGTTTATCGAAGGATTCTGTGGATTTGTCGCTGGAGCCACTTCCAAGGCCACTACCTTCCCTCTAGACACCATTCGGAAGCGAAGTCAGATGTACTCTGTGACCAAGAACAGAAAAGCCATTTCTGCCCTCAAAATGGCAGGAAATATCGTGGCAAAAGAAGGTATTTATGGTCTTTATAAGGGCTTCGGCATGAGCGTATTGAAAACGGCGCCCACCAGTGCTGTTTCGTTGTTCACGTACGAGATTACTCTTGGATATTTGAAGAATGAGAAGAAAAATAAGATGAAGTGATTAGAGGGAGGAAACTGTTATTATCGAGCATTTCTGGTTTTATTAGAGTAATTGCTTAATTTGGATGGAGAAATTAGAGAGAGAGGTGGTATTCTATTGATTTTTGGACTTCTATATACTGAAATTAATCTCCTTATGGTCCAGCAGTTAAGGATTATTTATTCAGAAAATAAGTCATGGTGTCTATTCCAGCGCTGAATAGAATAAAATGCAGTAAGAGTTACTGCAACACTATTTTTTCAATATGGACACATGAGTCTTCGAATAATTATGAATCACTTATTTGGTTATTAATTATTCTCCATCTAGTTTTGCAATCAAAGCCCGTCATTTCCAATCACCCGTGTTAATTTTCCACCAATCCAGATCATCTCATCCCCATTTATTCAACTAATCTAGTCAATTATCCATCTATTCTCAAATCGTCCCAGATATCAATCTCTAAAGTGATGAAACCAATCACCTACACCTGAGAAGACCATACTATTAGATTATTACAATCCTACAATCCATTAATTAATTTCACACCCAATCCGATCTACAAATCCAATCCAAAGGTTCATCGACTCTTGAATAATACACTTACAGAGGCCACAACCCATTTATAGACTACCAGTGACTTCTAACGACTGACAACGACTCCCGTATGTTTAATTAGATGTGTATTTTCGCATATGTCAATACTCTTGTGATTTATTAAATTTCCGCTTAATTTCCAACATGTATCATTAATTGTCTGAAAATTTCCTGAACGTAATTATACCCCTTACAACCTCACTCTAATACACAGTAATAATAGCCTCATGCCATTGGTACTCACTCAAAAATACTATAATTATCCTTTAACCCCCTCCCTCACACATCCTCTATATTTTGAATAAATAATCTCCGTCTTGGTCCTCTTCCCGTTCTTCATCACTCTCGTTTAAATTGACAAAGTCCACATCGTCCTCATCCAACACCCGCAACACCTCGTCACTGTCACTATCCTCGAATTGCGCTTCGTAGAGCCGTGTTAACAGATTGGGCAGAATGTACTCTTTATCGTGTTCGTACGAATCGGCAATGCTATGTTCCTTGGAAGTCCGTTCAGACACATCCTTTGAGTGAGAATACAACGACTGTGAATTAGAGAGCAAATTCTGGAGCCTGGTAGCCTTTTTACCGTGGTCTTTGCCATTATTTGGAGGACTGGGACTAATATTGGTGCTTGTATTCATAATAATGATAGAATTGCTCTCAATTGCTCCGGTTTCGTCTGTGGGGGTTTCGGGAGAGTCCAATATAGCTGATCCCTCAAGAACTCCTTCCTGGAGCTGTTTCTTGATGTATAATGGCAAGTGCATTCCTACCACAGACAGTCTTCTTCGGTGTCTTTCGTCCAGCGATAAGGCAACCGTTGCTCTGGATAGGTCTGCTTTCCTCGAGTCAGCGGCCTGGGTCGGCGACTTGAGCAAAAATGGTGATTCTAGCGGCTTGAGTTCCTTCTTTTTCGAAAGAAGGTTGAGTTTGTGTTTGACGTTTTTAAACGTTGGCAAAACCGGGCCTTTGGCCAGTTTTTTGGCACTGGGTTCTCTGTAGTTAACCTCTGCACGTGTTATGACGTTGATATTGGTGATGCTGGTCTCCGCAGGCTTTGTCATGGTGGGTTCTTTGGACAAAGTGGGTCCGTTCTTGAATTCGGCGGGTTTGTGGATGAAATCGAGGGACAGTCGCCGTTGTGGCGGCACTGGTATGGGCTCTGGCTCCTTGGTCATCGGTGAAGGCGTCTTTGGACGCAATTTGGCGGCATTTGTGTTCTGTTTTGGCAACAATTGTGTCTCAGAAACGGTTCCAGAAGCTGTAGAATCGCCAGAAACGCTGGAATTTGGCGGTTTCTCGTCTGCTTCCATATCCTTGACGATTTCCAACCCACAGGAGTCGATCCAACCTTGAACTTCCCTCCACGTGTTGCTATTATCGTTCTTCCACAACTCTGGAGGTACCCCTTGAATTCCATAGAGGTAATCATCAAGGAGTTCGTCAAACTTCAAGAGCACCAATTGCTTGTTGTCGAGTTCCAAACTGCCGACAAGACGTTCCCAATCCAAATCCAGATAGAACCGGGCTGGATCCGTCAACTTGGAGAGGTATAACCTGACATATTGCTCTAGAATTGCTTGTTTTTCAGCGTTCCACTCGGGTTTTGGCATGGGATTTCCAGAAATGGGGTCCAAATGGGGTAGACGGGCCTCCAGCGACTCCCCTAGTGCGTTATTTCGCGATAACGACGCTGCCATGAGGATATATAGGAATTTAATAGTAAGTGAGAAGGCAACAAATGGCAAAAATGGACGAGTCCGGAGTCGAACCGGAGACCTTTCGCATGCTAAGCGAACGCGCTACCAACTACGCCACACGCCCTTGGGAAGAAATGGTCCCTAGCGGGATCGAACCGCTGATCTCGGCGTTATTAGCACCACGCCTTAACCAACTGGGCCAAGGGACCTTTTCGTGGAAGGAGAGGGAGGGTAAGAGATGGAGAGAGAGAAATGTAAAGAAGAGGAATAAGGGAAATGGGAGGAGATAAATGGGGAAAGGAAGGTAATTTAAGGGGAATGGATAGAAGACATGGGAAGGAGTGAAAATTGGTTGGTTTTTGATGAGAATTGGTGAAAATTGGAAAGGAAAGAAGGGAAAGGTTGGAATAGTCAGAGAGAAATAGAGGGAAGAATGGAATAGTAAAAGAGGAAAAGAGGTAAGCATGGAATAGTGAGCGAAGAGGGGGCTTTGGGGGCTATATTATGTCTCTGGCGTGTGTGTGCCTATTATTTACTGATAGATTGCGGAAGACTGTGGAATTGGTGGGGCATGTTCTGTAAATTAGGGATAGGCTCAATATGAGGATTAATAGATTAATTACAGGAATCCCCCAAATGTAAAAGCAGCTTGTCCCAGATGGAAAATGTACACTCCTGATTTATTTGCAGCCCTGTGTTAGTTTCTGGGATAACAGTTTGGGTCTTCTTCTGTGTCCTTTGTTGAATCGTTTCTCGTGGTTGAAAATTCCATAAAAATTCGAATTTGAGGAAATCTGCCAAAAAGAAACTATCAGCATATTTTCTACATGCAATACTCTTTTCTGTACTTGTTTTTCTCTCCGCAGCCTCCCCTTTCTGACCCTTTAGCCCCAGAATAACCCTATATATTCAATAAATTCACCAAAAAAATTAACCAATTTACCCGTATATCGCCCCCAAGCTATCTCCTGGGCAGATTCCCGGTCAATTCTCTCCGCTGTCTCTCTTTCTGTCTCCAAACCACCCCCCATCTTTTCTCTCTACATCTCCCATCTCGTCTTATCAGGTAGTGCGAAACCGATTTTTCACCTCATCTCAAACCATCTTCACCTCCATACTCCATATCTAATGAAGTTCCTTGTCACCGCCGACGATACCGGCTCCATAAAGGAGGTCGTGGCCAATAGAGGCACCGACACCTCGAAAAAGGACGCTCTCCAGCCAATTTCCATCAAAAACTACGGCATTGATCCAACCAACTCTTTCCGTAATAAGATCACCCACTTGGTGGATTTCCACTCCACCTACTTGATTGGTGCCCGTGTTGGCGGTTCTGTTTCTATCTACGACATGTCCCAGGATTCCAACCTTAAAGACGAAGAAAAATACGCCCTTTTGCATACTTATAAGCTTGAAGTAGATGCCAAAGACAAACCAGTGGGGTTGATCCAACTCAGCTCCTTAGACAGTATATTGGTGGCTTTTGAGTCCAGCAAGACGTTCTTGATCCACTTCAAGGGTGAGGAGTTTGACTATGCCCCCATTACCGTTTCTTTGCCCTCTTCTAAGCCAATTAGTGCATTTGAGGCTAATCCCTATGAGGAGGGAATATTCGCCTACGGAGGCCAGGAAAACGATTTGCAGATCATCCAGTTGTTTGACAAGGATGCCACTCCTGCTGTGTTCGAAGAAACGCCGTCTTTTGTGCCCAAATTGGTGTTTTCTGCCAAAAACGTGAAAAACGACCACTTGGACTTAAGAGTGCCAGTTTGGATCTCTAACATCCTCTTTCTTCGGGAAACCACCACTTCCAGCACTTTCCGGGTACTCACAAGTACCCGGTATGGCCAGCTTCGCATCTACGACACCTCCCATGGCAGGAGACCAATTAAAGACTACACTCTTTGCGACAAGGCCATTTTATCAATGACATTTGGAGACGACAACCAGACCACTGTGGTGGTCACCAACGTGCATAGCTTGATTGCCAAGTACTCCTTGATCAAGGAAGATGACAAGGGATACAAAATCCATTCTGCTTCGGCAGGAGACGTGATAAAACCGGTCCTTAAGCTCTTGGGTAAATTTTCACAAGGTGGAAATACTGGAGCCACTCATGCTCTTGAAAACATCGAGGACGAGGTGCTTATTACCGGTGGATTGGACCGTTATCTCCGTGTGTTCGACATCGAGTCCCGCGACATCGTGGCCAAGGTGTATCTTGGAGTTGAAGTGCTGTCTGCATTGGCACTTGATCTTGAAAATGAGGAAATAATTGCGGAAGGCGAAGAAGGAGCCGAAAAAACTCCGGCCATCCAAAGAAAGAGAAGAAGAGACATCGAAAAGGCCGAGGAAAGCGACGAGGAGGAGATGTGGAACATGTTGGATGAGAAAAGGCCCCGGAAAGAGACATAGATCTCAAAGAACAGGATAAAGCTGATGGTTGGATTGGGATTTTTCTAGGGGTTTTAGTACCTCTATTCTGATATGTGAACGATCTAGTATCTATTCTGTGGATTTATTTGAACTGATGAGTTTATTTCAAGTATCTAATTTTTTGAAGATCTAGGAAATTCTCAGTTAGAGCCAATCCGCTGGAATTAGTATTTGTACATTATAGAATTATATGGAGATGCGGGTAGTCAATCAGTCTTGTAGAAATTGCAGTCTTGACGCTGAAAAGTGCCGTTTTGCATGTCTTCTCTATTTCGTAAAAATTTCAGGCATTTGAGTCTGAAATTGATTTCAGGATCTGTTTCGGTTGTTCTGTCTCTGATTTTTCACCATGCGCACCGTCTGTTTAGTTCTGTTATTAATTAATTTGTTCAACTGGACTCTTTTTAATAAATTAATTTGGGTCTTTTTTAGGTCCTGATTATCTCTCATTATGGCTTGGCATCCTCGGTCCGGTTCATCGACCGGTTATCGGTATTGATGACACTCATGCACTTCCACTCGTTCAAGTAATTACACTTCCAAAGTCGTATTTTCCCATCATCTCCAGCAGAACTGAGAATAGTGCCCGTAAGATTCCAATTCACTCGCCACACCTCCAGCTTGTGGTCGTTCAACTTGGCCAACGTCTCGACACGCATTGTCTCGCTTCCAGGGACCTCGGTACCCTTAAAGATCCTCACATATCCGTCTTTGCACCCCGTAGCTATGAGATGGTAGTTTCTTCCCATCGAAGGAGCCCAGCTCACCGATCTGATCAACCCATTATGCTCAGGCAAATTGCCGAGTTTGGAGTATTTATTGTCGCCCTTGTTTCCAACTTCTTCGGTATCTGTTAATTCTTCAGTTGACATTTTGGACGCAGGCGTGGTGCCGTAGATAAATCCCTGATCCAACGCGATGATGATGAACATCTCCGCCTGGGAAAACTTGGCCGGACACCATTCCACGGCGAAACTGCTCTGTAAGCTCTTTGCTGGAAGTTGCAGATATAAAATGGGCAATTCCGTGGTCAAAGCCCAACTTGTTAGGTCGCTGGGTTCAAGCGATTCGTAGATACGGAAGATTCCATCGGATCCCACGCATCCGAGCTTGAGTCCGAGGTGATTGGGGGCAAATACCACATCGTAGATGGGTCCAAATGACTCAATGGCCAAAGTGGCCAATTTGGTCCATCTGCGGGCAGAACCGTGCAATTCGTCGGGTTGTTCCTGCCAGATCTTGACAGTACGATCAAAGGATGACGAGGCAAGAATCTTGGAGCTAGAGAACTCAGGATGTGCCCACAGTACCTTGGTAATGGAAGAATCATGTGCCTTCCACAGGTCATTTAAAACCCAAGTGGAAGTGCTGGTATCAAGGTCAAACACCTTGATATGTTGGTCCGACGACGCGGTGGCAATATGCTTGCCATAGAAGTCGTATTTGATGTCGTGAATGAGCTCTTCGTGGCCAGTAATGAAGGGCTTCATGTTTTAGGGAAGGAAGGGGCCTTTTCTTGCGGGAAAAAGGGGGATATGTGTGTTTTTGGCGGTATTTGACGGAATATGGATCAATTGGGCGTGATTCTGGGGAAGATTGGCAAATAAAGAGGGGACTGAAGTGTGAACGTTGTGCTGCCAAAATATGGCGATACATGAGTTGGATACTGTGTCACGTGATTTAATTGAGAGGGGGGATACAGTATGTCACAATGGGATATTGTGGAGTATGGCAAGGAATTGAAGTAGATAATAGGAATATTAGATGAGTAGGGGAGTTGCTGGGCAAGTTTCAGAATTTTTTGCGGAGTTTTGGCCGAGTTTTCATCATCTTCTTCAAATCTGAAAAATCCACTTAGAAATCCAGCAAGAAGAGCTAGAAAAGAGGAAAAACTGTCAAAGAGTATCAAATATTCTAAATTTGATGTTGTATATCTTTCTACATGACCTAGTAGTCTTGTTCTTCTCTTTTCTCCAAATTCTGTTCTCACTCTCACTATCCTCAAAAGTGCCCAGGACAGTCTATTTTTAACAAAAAATAACCTCACAAGTACGCAATCTCATGATCCCACATCTGCCCTCTACACATACCCCCACCCCTGGTGGCGTACTAGATATCTTCTTCAACTCAATCTTGGTGGTCACGTGACAACACAGACGCGGTCAATATGCACTACCTAGACACGTTCACCTAACTCCACCACAAACACCTCCATTTCTCCCCCTCCTGCCTCCCCATGAGCAAACTTGTCCGTGTTGGAGTGTTCTGCACTTCCTTGGCTTTCATCCAGTCCGATAATCCGCTTCAAACAGCGTTTTGTTTCAGTGTAATTGGCTACATTATCACCATATCACTTATCCCTAAACTAGGCGAACCCTTCAAGAAAATTGGCCTCAAGGGCAAGGACATGTCGAAACCGCCTCCGGTGAGAGAGCTTCCCGAGACCATGGGTATAGTCAGTGCCGTCACCTATCTTTTGCTTATGTTTGGCCTCATTCCCTTCATATTTTTCAAGTACTTGGTATCATTTAACTCGCTTTCCAACGACAAAAGCATGCAAGACACCTACACTACGCAGTACCTGTCGACTAAAAGCCACTTGTTTCCTCACAACAAGCTTGCTGAGTATTTGAGTGCCGTTTTGTGCCTCCAATCCACCACTTTACTCGGACTTTTTGATGATCTCTTCGATATCAGATGGAGACACAAGTTCTTCTTGCCCGCAGTGGCGTCGTTGCCTCTCTTGATCGTATACTACGTCGATTTCAGTGTCACTTCTGTGGTGGTGCCCTCATTTCTTACCGATATTCGTGGTGGAGAGCAAGCTCTTGATATTCTTAACTTCTTTGTGCGGCTTGGAAACCATGCAGTGACGTCTGTAACGGGATTATCGTTCAATTCTCTTCCCAATGACTACGAAATCACCCAGGACGTGCCCAGATTGCTTGATCTAGGAATTTTTTACTACATTTACATGTCTGCAGTGTCGATTTTCTCTCCAAATTCCATTAATATTCTCGCAGGCATCAATGGCCTCGAGGTGGGCCAATCCGTGGTTCTCGCCATCATCTTCTTGGCCAACGACTTGTGCTACTTGTTTTCTTCTGGAGTTTCTCAGGCTGCTTACGACAGTCACTTGTTTTCAGTGATTTTTGTTGTCCCCTTCCTCGGAGTATCATTGGGATTGCTCCAGTACAACTGGTTCCCTGCCCGGGTGTTTGTGGGAGACACCTACTGTTATTTCAGCGGCATGGTGTTTGCCATTGTGGGTATTTTGGGCCATTTTTCCAAAACGCTCTTAATATTCTTATTGCCCCAAATCATCAATTTTATCTACTCTGCGCCACAGATCTTCGGTATTGTGCCCTGTCCCAGACATCGGCTCCCCAGATTTAACGTGGACGACGGATTAATGTATCCCAGTTTCGGCGAATTAAAAAAACAAGGTTTTTTGCCCAAACTCTTGCTTAATGTCGCTGAAAAATTCGGTTTTGTGAGTATTAAGAGAAATAAAGACGGCCTGATTGCTCGGTTCTCCAATATGACCATCATCAACCTCTTCTTGGTGTGGTTTGGCCCCATGAGAGAGGACAAATTGTGTCTCTTGATCATGGGAGTGCAGCTTGTGGTGGGCTTTTCCATGATTGTGGTGAGACACACGGTGGGTCCGTGGTTGTTTGGATACGACAACTTGAGTTGGGGCGTGAAGTAGGGGTGTTTGTGCTGGTTGTGTTAAATTGAGTGATCAATGCATATAATTAGAGAATAATTGGAAAATGATAAAAATGGCAAAAATAGAGGGTAAAGTAGGGAGGAGGGGGTACTGGAGATTTGCACAGAAGAAATCGGGAGAGTTTGGTTGCTAAGAAGGTGTCTTTTGGGCTTGTAGTGTGGATGCAGCATTAGGTGAGATTGCCATAAAAACCGCAAAAAAAGCCAAAAAGCGCAGACTAAAAGCAGCTGAATAGCTGAGTGAGTTAACTATTTGTCTATCTAGCACAGTATCCAGTACAATCTGCCCGTACAGGCAAGTAACTGTCAACCCTCTTTAACCTCTAGGTCATCTGATTCTTTAGCACGTGATCTTACTTCTCTCACGTGCTCCATATCAGCTGACCTATATCCTCATAAATCCATGACCTTCCTTAGTTTTCCCCATATACCATGGCCGGTCCTCCTCCTCCACCCCCTCCGCCTCCTCCAGGACCTCCTCCTCCAGGAGGACCCCCCGCTCGTGCCCCTCCTGCGTCGGCAATGGCCGGAAGAGACGCTCTTTTGCTGAGTATTCGCAAAGGAACCAATCTCAAAAAAGCGGTTACTGTTGATAAATCGAAACCTGTGCTTGATTCCAAGACTTCCATCGCCACCTCTGTGCCTTCGGGACCTCCTGCAGGTGGAAGATCCCCGGCAATGTCTTCAGCTCCTGCGATTCCCACAGGAGCTCCCCAATTGGGTGATATCTTTGCTGGAGGAATGCCTAAATTGAAACATGTTAAGGACAATCGTGCCGGAGTGATCCCCACTTCGGCACCTTCCATTCCCGGAATGGCGGTTCCAGGCGTATCAACACCTCTGGTGCCTCTGCTGGTGCCTCTGGTGCCTCTGGTGCCTCTGGCCCGACCTCCTACGAGAAAAGTCACTCCTTCTACTACAGCACCGCTTCCGATTCCCGCCGGACCGCCTCCAGTGCCTTCAATGGTGCCTTCAGTGCCCGGAGCATCGTTTCCATCTTCTCCCTCGCCCGCTGCAAGCAAAGCTCCCCCCAAAATGCCCCCCAGCAGACCCAAAAAGTCGTCCCATTTGAAGAAACCGTCTATATCGAGTCCTCCCCCCGTTCCTGGGGCCCCTCCTCCACTTCCCAACGATCCACCACCACTACCACTGTCAGTATTACCCCCTCCACCCCCTCCACCCCCAGGACTGGCTCCTCTGGCTCCTCCTCCTCCTTTTGGTGCACCTTCTCCCGCAAGAGCCAATTCCGCTTCAGCACCTCCAACACCGGCCGCAGCGGCCGGAGGATTGCCATTCTTGGCCCAGATCAATGCTAAGAGGAACGACTCGCATATTGTGGACTCGCTGAGCGTTTTGTCGTCGTCAAATTCCAAGTCTTCTACTTTCTCCAAAGCTCCCGCTATTCCAACAGGACCTCCACCAATTCCTGGCTCATTCCCCCCACGAGCTCCGGCTGCAAATTCTGCCCCTCCTCCACCGCCTTCCGGGCCTCCAGCTCCTCCTTCTTTTTCTTCAAATTCAGCACCTCCTCCTCCACCTCCCCCGCCACCTTCAATGCTCGGAAATCCACCACCTCCACCTCCACCACCTCCTCCAAGTGCATTGGGAGGAAACACAGGCAAATCTGCAAAGTCTTCTTCCTCTGGACCCGCTCCTGCTGCTGGAGGTGCATTACCATTTTTGGCCCAAATCAATGCTAAAAGAAATGAAACTTACGTGGTAGATGGAACGAAAAACGGTCATTCCACCGTCAACGAGGCGAATGACGTGCCCCAGAAAAGAGTAGCATCTGTTCCTAGTCAGGCACCGAAAATTCCCCAAATTCCAATGGGATTCCCTAAACCTCCTACAACAAACGCTTCTGCTCCTTCCCAGCCTCCAGCATTGCCCCAAATGGCTCCTCCAACGGCTCCAAAAATCCCCACGCTTCCTCCAAATCCAATGGCCAACCATAGACCCTCAATTCCATCCGCTCCATCCATTCCATCTACTCCTCCTGGCCCTCCTACAAAATCAACTCCTTCCATTCCAGTGGCTCCTCCACCTCCAATGGTTCCTCCTACATCACCACCAAAGTCAATGATTCCTCCATCAATTCCTTCGATCCCTCTTTCTCCTCCTCCTCCACCTACTTCTGCTCCTCCTCCTTCCACAAGCAGGAAAACAGCTCCTCCTCCTCCTCCTCCAACGACACAATCGAAGTTGGATCAACAGCAAAATGCAGGCAATTCGTTACGGAAAATCTCTGCTCTGGCATACACCATCAATTCCATCAGAAACGGCAACTCTCTGAACACCAAAATAGTAATTGATGACAAGAGATTCAAGTTCATTAATTCGAACGCGTTGCCCAACCCCAGAAGATTCGGCGAGGGAGTCAAGCAGAAATTGTACCCCAGTGGAAGAGGCTCCTCGGTTCCGTTGGACTTGAGCTTGTACAATTATAATTAGAAGGAGAGAGGTTGGATGAAGCACTTGAGGCATATTCTCATATTATGGCTGTCGGTCACCACAAGTCCTGTTTCGATTGACTATTGAAATGGATCCAATAGCATTCGTTCAAGTGGATTGAGTATTGCAGTATGAGTTTGAACATGGAAATAGACTATTTTCATCTGGTGATATCACACATGTCAAGAGTTTATTGTGTGAGATCATTCATTTCAAGGATTGATCTTGTGGGATCACCAATTCAAGAGTTTATCGTATGGTATCATCCATTTCAAGAGTTTACACTGTGGCCTCACTCGTTACATTATCTACAAAGTGATAAAGACTATTTTTCGATAATAAAGTTCCAAAACCCATCTCCTGTCTATTTACAACACCTATTCCTCCTTACGGAGACCATACCTCGACAACCTTATCGTAAAACGAACATGTGACTACGAAATCCCCATTGACACCCCAATCTCCCCCATAACACATACTTTCATGACCTCCTTTAAAGTCTTTTCGAACCTCAAAGGCATTGTCTTCCTTCACATCGATAATTCGAGCTCCATCGTACATGCAACATGCCAAAACGGTATTGTCGTTGGCCACAGGGCTCGGGAGAAGTCTCCACACACCTCCCCCGAGGTTTTCCTGCATTGATATCTTGGGAATGTACCCAGGAATCAACGACGGATTCGTTTTATCCATCAATCTGAGATCAAATATACGCAAATTATCGTCATAAGACCCAGTCCAGAGCTGGTGGGGGTTGTGGACGTTCCAGTTTGGGCCTGCAGAGAGAACCGACACCACCCCTGCCTCGTGCTGGCGCTGTGTAGTGCTCCAGATCTTGCTGGAGGTCCGAATATCGTGGGCTATGACTTTTCCATCATCACCTCCGGTATAGGTCACGTGACCGAGTTGTCCCATTTCACCAAAGCTTCCTGTCCAACACTCGAGTTCGTGGGCTGTTTCGAGCAGTTCTGCCGATTCTGCAGCCAAATCCACAATAGCCGCCTCTCCCAGTGTCAAGGTGGCTAGCAATTTTCCCTCCTGGCTCGGCGAAAAGAAAATAGACGTCACTAGTAGGTTCTCATCAAATAACTGTAGGTCTTTTTCAAGCACCAATTCCGACTCTTGGAAGCGCCAGATCATGATATTTCCGGTAGAATGTGCGCTTGCAAGCAAGTTGGGGTCGAAGGGACTGAATTTGAGGTCTAAAATGGCGCTTTTGGTGGGGTTTCGAGCGTGAAGTATGAGGCCTTCTGGTGTGAGCTTCATAGTGTCGATGGAGCCATGTCTGGTGCCATTTTCTTCAAGTTTGTAGGTACCTAAGAACACAGTTGTATTGTCCTGGTGCACACGGACGCAGCAGGGCGGCAATTCCGTGCAGGCAGTGTGTCTCATGGGAAAGAAAGGGGTTATAGGGAGTAGTAAATGAGATGAGGCTGACTTCCGGTGGTATTAATCACGTTGTGAAAGTCACGTGACTTGGGTAGAAGTTGGAATAATTGGTGTGTTGGAATAATTGGTGTGTCTGGAGGGGCAGAACTATGGAAAATGAGTTTGGGGGCAATTGTATCCTCTGTTGTTTAAGGTCGGTACCCAATTGGATGTTTTTTCTCCTCCGCAAAAGCCATTCTACGTCCAAATTCACCTTATTTGATGAATATTGAACCTAAAATGAGGTGAAAAATTCCGAAAAAATCATCAACTTCATTCCAGCCCCTAATCTAAGTCATGTTATTCTCTAGAAACCCCCTCCAACTCTCCTCTGTGTAAATATCCGCCCCATTCTTCCTTCCCTCTTCCCTTTCCCTCATGGTCGTGTCCACCCCAATCATATACCTATAGACACCTTCTACTTGAAAACTATCTCTATCTTCCCAACATGAGCTTGTTTGCCAAATGGAACGCATTGCCCGTAAAGGCCCGGTACTATATTGGAGGATCGACCTTTGTATTTGCTCTCATTGGAGATTACGTCACCAGTAGAGTGAACGATGAAGTTGTGGCCAGAAAAAACGTGATGGAGAGCATCCAGAACCCTGAAAAGGAGACAAAGTAGGGTGAAAAATTGATGGAATGTGTGGTTATTGTGGAGATTTAGAGTCTTGAGTGGTTTTGAAGAAGTTTAATTGAGTTTTGAGGTGTTTTGATGGGAGTTTCTGATGAGATCTTAACTATGAATGGAAAGATAGAAAGAACAGAAAAGAGAGCTACGCTAGGGAAGGCAGTGAAAAATTGGGATAAATGGAGAGAAAACGGGGAATATCGTTGATTCTATGTCAAGATGTGCTGTGGAAATGGACTCTAATGGGTATTTATTGATAACGAATTATCGATGATGGTCTGATGTAATATCTCGTAAAAAGAACAGAAATCCAGAACGACCAATGAATTTACAAGCAAGAGAGTGATTTTACAGGAAAAATCAACTGGGCAGACAAATATCATCAGAAAGGACAAATTACAAATTGCAAGTATAATCAACTTCTCCAAAATGTGCTAGAAACGAGGAATATTGCATTTCATGTTAATACCGCAATTGACCAATTCATGAAAGAATATTATGGATCCACTTCATGTAGCACAAAGACTATATGAAGCCGGATGATCACCTTCCAATTCTATATGGAGCTAATGGAGAATAGTGTGGGTAGTCAATATAATTAATTAATTAATGCCTTACGATTACCATTCCAACTACGATAGAATTAATTCAAGATCGTTCTGGATAAATATTCTGGTACAACAAATATGATTCAAAACTCTAAGTAATTGCCGATTGGAAGCCATATATATAGCATCAAATATTGAAATAACGAATGTAAATTGGAGAGCTATCGCATTATACTGAAGATACAATGTAGGATCAAGACTGTTCAGGAATTTGACATAATGGAAACTATGAAGGTTAAACTAAACATCAAGGACTACCATTGTATTTAATGTGGATAGACTGCCATCAAAAACTACCGAAATTAACTGAACACCATCAATTACAACTGAATTACTTAGACACAAAAACCTCCTGAATTAATTAGACACAATAACCAAATGATTATTACAATTAATTCATCTCGATATCCTACTCTCTCTCATTTGTCGTAAACATATATTAAATCAAGCATTACTTCTATAATCATTAGAACTTGAGCAAGCCCTTCTTGACATACTCCTTTCTGATGGAGGAGATGAATTCCAAGAACTTGGCTGGGTTGGAGTCAATGCCCCGGGAGTAAACGAAACGGGAAGCCAAGTTGGTAGCAAACAACGCTCTCAAGTACGCAACTGGAACTCTTGCCAAAACGTTCTCGATGCCAATAACCTCCAACAACAAAGGAGGCAACGAGTCGAGCAAAACAGCGTTCCGGAAATCCACATCGTCGTCCCACAATTCCTTGGAATTGGCCAATTCGTCTCCCAATTTGTTGATGGCAATGGACAACTTGTCGGACAATTCAGTGTAGGTAATTCCGGTGTCCTCGTGCAACTTCCACAAGGCCTCGAACTCGGCCTCGGCATTCTTCACCACCACCTTTTGCACCTCCTTGACGTACTTCTGGTAGAACTGGGGCTTTTCGTGGGTTTCAGAGTCCACACACATATTGGCAAGGAATCCCTTGTCATCAAAGGCCAACGCAGCCAACACTTCGAGCGAAGACGAGGTCACACCACCTTTGTTGGTAGAAGAGTCCTTGAAAATGACAATTCCCGCTTCTTCAAGCACAAGCTTGGCGGATTGGGTGATGAATAAATTGGCTCCCTCGACAAAGTAAGGAATAGAAGTCTTGCCCGTCTTGGGGTTGATGAACTCGTTGACGTTGTTGGTGTCAATGGCAGCAGGACGGCCTCCACAGGGAACAAACAAGTCCACTCCGTTAGGACCGAATTGTTCCTGTAATTTCAAGTGGAAAGTGTTTCTGAACGCAACTCCGTTGGCCACAACGGTTCCGTTGGGCAAGTTCACGTCCACGTCGTCCACCAAAACCACATAGCCGTCCTTGGACAATTTGGAACGGTCGTAGTGCTCGATCATCTTTCTTTCGTGAGCCAATCTCAATAATTCCTTCTTGTCAAGGCCGTGAGGATCAGCAATAACACCAGAACCGTCAACAATACCCACGTACTTCTCGTCACGAGACAACAAGATCTCGTTACTGCCCAAGTCTCCATCGGGACCTCCAGTCTGGAATTTTCTGATGGTGGCATTGTCGATATTCAACTTCTCGTAGATCTTGTTCACGTATGCTCTCACCGATAACGTGGTCATACCGTACTCGTCGTGAGGAATACCTCCGATCTGGGGGCTCTTTCCTGTCAAGAACGATCTCCACCATGGAGCTCCTCTGGCTCTGGCGTGCAAGGTGGCCCAATCGGTGTAACCGGCCGTACCTTCATCTGGACCCAAAAACAAAATTTCCGGCTTGTTGAGCAAGTCCACGTAGGAGTCCTTGACTCCAGGAATGTGCTGCTTCAACAACAAGTCGATCAAGGCATCGATATACTTCTCAAAGCATGCCTTGGGTCTGTCTTGAGCTGCTCCTGGATCCAACAAAATCACACCCTTGGAGCCTCCCTCGGGAATATCCTTGTTCTTCTTCTGCTGGGTGTTGGCAAGGTTGTAATTCTCGTCAAATAAGTTCCGGAGATTGACCTGGTAGGCGTCCACAGAACGAGATTTCACGATTCTGATACCACCTCTGGCAATATCACGGAAACGGATGTGGAAACCACGGAAGTCACTGCCCACCACGAAGAACATACCGTAGGGCCTGTCGGGATACTCAGATTCAGGCAAGAACGAAGGGTCCAATCTGAAAGAAAGAGCCACTTTAGTGGAGGTGTAGAAGTTAGTCTTGAGAATCGACTTGTTGAACACGTACAACGCTCTCAAAACGATGGCATGATGCTCGTTCTGAGAGCATTCACGAGATAACAACTTCTCGAACTCTTCTTCGGAGCCCACGGGAGTAATTTGGGACAATCTCTGGTAAGAAAGGGTTTTCTCCATAGAAGATCTGATATAATGAACATCGGCAAATTGACGATACAATTTACGCACGATGTCGCGGCGGGCATCAAACACCTCCTGGATGTAGTTCTGGGTGTAGGTTTCCGCACGCAATCTTTTTTTCAACGAGTTCAACACCTCTGCATTCTGGATGGACTTGGAGGCGTCCAACAACGACTGCAACTTGGTGTATTCGGGGCCCAACCGGTTAAGGAAGTGGGTGACGAAGATCACACCCGATTGGGCATAGATACTTTCCTGTAACGAGAGTTCTCCGGCAGTGAACCGGTGGTGGAAGAAATTGTGGGGAATGCAGTACAAAAGCGAGGCCTCCTTAATGACCTGGTAGATGGAAAGATCCACTGGGCTCTTCTTCTGGCGCGATGTCACGTACATAGAAATGATGGTAACACCGTTAGCGAACTGCTCCACGTATTTTCTCGTGGTCTGGAGCTTGTAGTAGTTGGCGAGGTCGGACAACGCGGAATTGTAGCGGGCCGAGGTCTTCTGGCGGAAACCGATGACCACACGGTACTCCTCGGAGTCCCCGATGGGGAAGTGCTGGATCACGGGACCGGTGGTGTTGATCACGGCCTCAATCACCTTGGAATACAATTTCTTGGTGTTTTCCGAGGCAATCTTCAAGAACGTGGTGTCTCCAATCTTGTTGATGTCGGTCTCGTTGGCCGAGACGGGCTCGGTCGTCTCGGGGTACTGGTTCTTGTAGACGAAGAAACACTTGACGAGCTGATTGGGAAGCGTCTTGTTGATCTGGTACACTCCCGACAAGATGGGATCCGACTTGTAATTCAAGGGAGCGGAAAAGTACTCGGCACGGTAGGAATCGCCGGCAGGAGAAGAAGGATCGATGTACTTGTCGTCGATTTTCTCCTCAAAGAAGTCCTTGTCGGTGGACCCAGGAGTTTCAGAAACAAAGAACACCCCATGGTCATCGGCCTCACGCTTGTACTGGATCAACGGACGCTCGGACTCGGACACTCCTGCGGCGTACGCCTGGACCTTACACGAGTAGAGCGAATGGATGTGACCGGCAATCCCTTCGGCAGACTCCCGGGCAAAGAACACGTCGTCAATGCCCAAACACTCGTAGAACCAATGGACTTCAGACTCGAGGAGCGACTCCGGAATGAACCCGGTGGAGTCGAGAATGTCGAGAACTTGGTCGTACTGGTCTTTTTTGCCAGAGAAGGGAGAATCAATGTAGCCGTGTTTCAACGAGGGAGCAGAAGACGACTCGTTGGAAGGCGACTTGGCCAACGAGAGGTATTGGATATCGGGCTCGGTGACGGCGGTCATTGTGGAGCGAAGTAGCAGGAAGGGCCTGAAAACGGGAGAAGAAAGTAGCTGGAAAAAGCTGGATGCAATGGAGAAATATTGGGGGATGCAGCTGTATTTATAGTAAGAGGTGAAAAGTGTCGGAGGTGGGGAAGAGCAAAAGAGGGGGGTGGTGCAGGAGTGTCTGCAGACACCCCGGTTATGCGAGGGCTCGGGGGCATGACCAGACACAAAAATGACACCTGTGAGGTGTCCTGATACTAGGGGTGTTCGCCTGCCTTCCCCCGCCATCGCCTCCAGTTGCCTATATGACCATGGAGGCTCCAGGAACGCTGGAAACAAGACAAAATGGGTTTCCAGAGTAATACATATGGTCTGAAAACGATAAACGCGTTTTCGGTGCGTTTCTAGTGCTCTAATAGCGTTTTTCGCTGTGTTTCTAGCATTCGTGTCCAGTTACTAACGGCGGCATGGCTAAGCGAGGGGTCCGATACCCTCGGAACACGCCAAAATGAGGAACAAACCGGGGGTCACACCGGGGCAGCGCCTATAACCGACCGTCCCGATTCCACAGGGCTATGGTGTTCTACGTCGCCAAACAATTCATGCGGCCACACCTCCTTCTACAGAGTCTCCACAGCCCGGGCCTCCATAGCTCTGCCGCCCCGCAGACACTGTCATTCGCTGACAAAAACCCGAGTTTTCCAGACATTTCTAATCCCATTCTGCCATTATACTATTATGCCGCACTTTACGGTGAGGTCAGGCCTGTCGTGTCTGTCTGGAGAAAGAGTGATGACCTCGTAAGAATGCGTCAATGAAATGTCTGTGTCTGTGCTATTTCCCCGTGTCTGACGCCTCCCTGGTGTCGCCCCGGTTTCTGTCTGCAGTATCAGTATATATGTCCATTCCAGAAAAATCTTCCCGCCATACTGCCCCACTTCCCCAGGTTTCGGATTCGGAAGGCTTGACCCCCTGCAAAATGCAAACTTCAATATATTCTAGAATGAAATTTTGAGGAAAAATGCAAATCCACACGCGAAAGCCGCAAAAAAACCCCCAATTTCTGCCATCGCCCTACGGTTTGACGGCGAAAACGCCACAAACACAAAAGCCCCGCCCCACCTGGTCTCAACCGTTCCGAACCTGGCCGGAAAAGTAGTGGAAAAAACGCTGTTGGGTTTTGATGTACCCCACGAATTCTTCCTGTTTGGGATTTGTATGCTGCCCCGCCTGTACCCCTCGGGGTCGGGGTGGATTGCCGTTCCGGAAACCGCCAGCGGATAGAAATGTAGCTACGAAATGAGTTGTTGTGCTTTTCCTGCTTCTAGAGTCTGGCTTCTTCTCTTTTTTCCTGTTTTTCTTCCTGTTTCTCTCCTGTTCTTCCATTTCTACCTCTTATATCGGAGTTCTGGCTGGAACCCGGTTTGTGTCGCATTTCCCGGTTGGGAACCCGCTACCCCCGTTTCTCGATCTGGGGCCCTCTCACGGGTTCCGAGGGCGTGCGGGTCGGAACCGCGATGGCCGCTGCATGCCGCGCATATTCCCTCACTCCACAGCCGCCACCACCACCAAAACGGGAACAGGCATTGACCCCGGAACTCCTCCCAGAAACCAGTGAATCCGGGCAATTCGCTCTCACCTACCCATAAAAAACATTCTCTCCCTCCATTCCCATGTCACGGTGTACTTTCCGTCCCATACTGGCCCCAGACGGCGGTATTGTGGGGTCATGGCAGTCCCAATGGTGCAATAAACGTCGGTGTTAGTTGCGTCAGGCTATTAATATCTGCACCACCATGCATCATGCGCCACGCCCCGGCCTCCTGCAGACACCCTCCCCCACACTTTCGGTGCCCCTATAGTGTCTGGAGGCAGACCACCACCCCAACGGAGGCTTGGCCACGCAGTTTGGGGTATTTTGGCGTGTCTGTCGTCTTGGCGTGTCTGGGGCTTGGGTAATGGCCCGTTTTTTTTGTCTGTCTCAAGGCCATATACGTGGCAATTGCCCGATGATATGAAGTCCCCGACACTTTTCAACCGATTTTGCAGACGCTTCTTCTACTTTCTACAACTCTCTAATACCAAAGTATATCTCCTTCCTGTTCCTTTTATCCGTCGTTTCTGCCCTCAAAGACACTTGACATCGCCTCAAGACCTGCCCCTCCTGCCCCTCCTGCCCCTCCTGCCCCTCCTCCACAAATGCTCTCCGTTAGTTGGAGTAAACCGATGCGATGCACTTTTTTTACTTCAACATACAATTTGCAGGAACCCATCAAGAGCATTGTCCAAGCGTTGTATGGAAGACATTTCTGGGGTCTAAAGGTCTACAGGTGTGGCTTCCATGTATGCTGCGATATGCCTTGTGTCTGATGTCGGATTCTAGAGAACTATCATATATAGTTTCAATTCCGTATTCGCTATATGCGACCATACAAAATTCCAATTTCATCTTGTTCCGCCTGGCGGAGTTGTTGTTATGGACAATCCCGGGTGAGATTCTGTGGTTCTGTTCTGTGTTGTGTTTTCTTGGGCCCGTTGCTTTTGAATTGACACATTAAGCGGGTGAATTGGCCAGGTTATGAACCGGCATCAACTGAAGTGTCGTTTGCTTTACAGTGGTCGTAAAGGTTTGGAGGTATAGCACGTAGAATCGACATGGAGAGGTTGCTAGGCTGAGTTTACGGGGAATTCTGCAGAGAGTGAATATTTTGGGGATTTTTGTAGCAATTTTTGATTGGATGCCAGGAATTATTGCTGGGTTGCCAGATCTGCGGTTTGCATTGATTGTAGATGTGGATCTGTGATTAAGAGTCTCGCTCATTGTTAACGAAGCTTGAACTTGAGATGGGGTTTCGAGTAAGTATGGGTTAATTTCGTGAATAATGTAATTTTTCATCTTGATAGAGTTTATGGTAGTAGAAGCAGTAGATTGGGTTATTTGTAGGAAATGGATCTCTCGATGAATATTAGAGTGGTCTGTAGTTATTTGAAAGTATGAATTGGTCAATTTTGTTATCGGTGTTGACTAATTGAGTTAATGTTTTTAATTCATTTGGCAGTAGATTGAAATCAAGGTATATTCATGGAGTCAATGGCTGGATAGTTACATATCCCTCGAGGATACTTAATAGACCTAACTCTGCTTCACTCTTACTTACTGGTATGTTTTCTACAGAAACTCGTATTGCTGCGAAATTTATGGAAATAACCATGATGTAAATCTTAATTAATTTTGAAGGAATTAGAGGGAGAAGAATGGGATTGAAGAGAGGGCAATTGGGACGTCTTTCCTTCATTCTCTACCTATGCTATTCCCGTTATATGAGCCTCAGTTTAAAATTGATGGATCATTAACCATGATTTCAATTAATAGAAACTGGGGATCCAACAGAATTTCTGGAATGCTGATTCAATTCTCCGTAGTGGAAGCCCTTTTTTCTTCAATTACACATTTTCCGTTAATTCAGAATTCCGAAAACAACTTTTCAATGTTAAACCCACGTATCTGTACTTCACTTAATTGCCCCTTCAACCCTACGTATCTACTCTACCTGCTCGATATCCACTAAATTCTTGCAGTTCATCTCTAATACTCAATACTTGTATTCATGATACTATAACTCATGACAATACACAATCTTGTAAATTCATGCTTAATAAATTTCTGAAAGTTCATGTTAATAAATTGCTGAAACGTTCATGCTTCTTCTCATCTACTCTACCATCCGTGGTCAAACAACATTGAAACGCTCTCACCATTATGGATCCGTCTAATCGACTCTGCCAAAACCCTCGAAACATCCAACACCTCGAGCTTGTCGCCCAATTCAGCAAGATGCTCATTCTGTGGCACCGAATTCGTGGTGATCACCTTATCAATGGCAGACTTGTTCACTCTGTTGATGGCATCTCCACTGAAAATTCCGTGTGTCACCAACGCATACACATATTTGGCTCCCTGGTCCTTCAAGAGCTTCGCTGCACGTGTGATGGTGTAGGAGGTGTCCACAAGATCGTCAATAAGCACACAGGTCTTGTCCTTGACGTCTCCCACAAGCATGGAAACCGTAGTATGGGTTCCAGAATGCAGACTCAGAGGCAGATGATAATGTCCAGTAGAAAGCCCTGTGGTGACTCCCAAGGGCCCAATTGCCTTGACGCCCTCGCTGGTCTTGATGCGGCGCTCTTTATGGATCAATGCAAACGAGCAGCCTAGAGCATCGGCAAGAGAAGTGGCTCTTTTTGCACCTCCACTATCTGGCGAAACAATTACACATTCCTGGTAATTGGGCACGTAGTCGATCAAGTAGTGCTTCAAGAGGGGCTTCAGGTAGAGATTGTCCACGGGGATTTTGAAGAAGCCCTGGAATTGCGGATCGTGCAAGTCCATGGTGATCATTCTGTCTGCACCTGCTGTAGTCAACAAATTGGCCACCAAAGTGCCGTTTTGGGCTATCCATTGCTTGTAGCCGCTTTCTGTCTTACCCTTGGCATCGACAGGAGTTCCCACCGAAAGACTGGAGTCTCTGGGAGTGAGTTCTCGGAAGGGATCCTTCAATTTGCGTCCTCTCAACTCTGGAGTGATGATCGCAGCGGGTTCAGGACGGGTTAAAGAGGGTTCCCGTGGCGTTCCGAGGTTCGACAACGGCTTAGGCGTACCAGGACGGCTTTCAAACGTATATTGCTCCTTTTTCGTGCTGATTGAAGGAGCTCCAGTTAATGAGGCAAGATGAGGAATATCAGGCTGACGAGAGTAGGGAAACAACGGCAAAACCGCGGTGACTCTTCTGGCACTTGCAGTCTTGCATGCGGCGATCATGATAAGCAATTCGATGAAGTTGTCGTTGACATCGCCGCATCCACTTTGAATAATGAAAACATCCTTTTCTCTCACGGAATCCTTGACTTCGATGCTGGTTTCGCCGTTGGAAAACTTGGTGGAGGACACCTGACCCTGATCTATGGTGAGATTACGACAGATCAGCCGGGTAAGCGCCGGATGGGACGATCCTCCCAACACGATGAGGTCTCTCATGGAAACAGCGGTTCGGGTATTTTGGGACTCAGAGGGCCGTTTTTGGCGGGAATTTCACTGATTCTGTATGTTTTAGTCCTTTAAGAGCGATTGAGAGCACTAGAAAGGTGGTTTTCCAAACAGGGGCGGCAATGGCGGAGGAAACGTGCTTGCACAAAATGGTTCCAATTGGGGCCATCGAAATTTTTGATAAACGTGTGTCACGTGACTTGGCTTATCTACACTCCTATGAAATAGTACCACCACCACTACCAAACCCCTAGTACCGGACCTCGTACGACCCGGCCCGAGTCATATACTTGACCCACTTGACCGTACGGTAGTTACCCTTTTCCTGAACCCGCAAATATTTCACGGCCAACCCCGAACTGGAAAACATTTCCAAGTCGAAATCAAGTGTAATAGGAGGGCGCAGCCAGGGCGTTCCGGGGCCGGAATCGCCGTGGTTTTGGGTCAATTCAATCTCTCCAGTGAACATGTGGCTCTGCTCGCCAAAAAGTTTGGAAAATTTCCATAAAAAGTAATTTTCTCCGGGCTGATACTTCGATTTTCCAGAAGTAGTTTCCTGTGTCGATTTCACGGCCCCAGAGGGCGTAGGGATCTTGATTTGCACATTGGTAGCCGGCAACTTGGCGGGGTACAACGACTTGATGCCCACCTTATATTTCACGCGATTTCCCACCTCGTGAACTTGAGCAAACATCTTGAATGGAACATGAATATTCTGCAAGCAACGGTAGGACATGAGCTGAAATTCGCCGTCTGGAGGCACAAAATGGATGGACCGCTCGTAGTCGAAGCGGGTGAGCTCCACACACTGGTGGAATTTGCAGTCTTCGAGTGTAACTCCCGAATTGGTTGTAGAAACCGTAGAATCAGTGAAAAACACGCTATCGTCGCTCAATCCGAAGTGGCATTCCGGCATTCCCGATAAGTGGGCCTTCATTTGGATTTCGCCTCCCACCAGTGCCCTCATTACCTGGGATTCCGAGTCCATGATCACATTAATCTTCTCTTCCACTCGCAAGAAGATCTCGTTTCTGCGATATTTGATTCCACCACTACGCCAAGTAATGCTCAGGGTGGAAATCTCTGCCTTTTCCTTCTTCGATGCTGCCGCCACCTTGGTGTTTTTGATCTCTTTGAACACGTTTCCAGTGGTAGGAATGGTGGTGATGTGTTCCCGGAGTCCGCTGAGGTCGAGATTGGTGGGGTATCCGAATTCCACCACCTCATCCAAGAGCTCGTAAATCAAGGCGAAGTTGTTGATAATCAATTCCTCTGTTAACGGCTCTCTTGATACCGCTCCTTCTCGGAGTAATTGTGATAAAAGGGCCTCCAAACGGTAGAGAAACTCCAAAATCATGGAACAATCTTGGTTGGAACGCGTCACAATACACATCCAGAGCACGCCAGACCGGATATATATGAAGGAAGTGGACCCTAGGGTCAAAACAGGGGAACGGACGTCTTTGCCGGAAGTGGAGGCAGAAGTGGTGCTTTTTTGGCTGGAGGCAATGACTTGGATGCGGAAAACGTCGGAGATGTTTCTCCGAACACCCTCCTTGTATATTTTGGACATGAGGACATCACCTTTGCCGTCGTAGATGAAAAGAGCCGTGATCATTGTTGTGTGGTTCGCTTAGAACGGAACTGGTTATATGTCTAATCACGTGATTGAGTATCACGTGATTAGAAATGAATATTGAAGTATGGGTTGTCAAAGATAGCTTGATAGTATATAGTTGTGGCTATTTTACACTGATAGGGGTCCGGTTGGTCCGGTTCGGATTTAGACACTTTCGTTCCAATATGTAGTGATGAAATTATAGAAATATCAGTCTATTCCAACTAGTTATATTTCTAGAGATAATTCCAGTATTCTCCATCCCATTTAACGCTGAAGAACCAGGTTATATTACTCTGGTCTTGAGCAACGTCACACGCTTGCTATCCTCTAACAAGGATTTCGCCCCTGTTAGCATCACGTAGACAATACCAATCCACTTTAGCTAAACTGCAATATATGGTCGCAGCATCCTGCAATCCCAACATATACTGAGTCTATACATCTAACTGCCCTGCATGCCCGCCAAAGCTCCCCGGGTCTTCCGGTTGTGGCCAGATTTCCTGCTGTGGTTCGCTCTGAAAGCCTTGTTTTTCTCCTTCCGAGCTGCTGCATTTTTCAGTGGTGCCGTTTTGGTTTTCGCAGCCAAATCGTCACTCGTCTGCAGCATACCCTCAGATCCTGACGTTTCACCGTCATTCTGCATATGAGAAGCCTCCTTCCTTGGCCGGTTGGGGTTTCCTGAAAAGAAGAACTGTTCTTCCAAAATTTTGAACCGTCTGGGCGATTTTAAGAGCATTCGCATCCACCCTTCGATCTGCTCATCAGACCAACCAGTAGCTTTCTTGATGCTCTGGCGATCGGAAGACTTTCTCTGTGTCTTGTTGAACGAGTCGGGTCCCTTGGTCTTGAATATCGAGAATAAATACGTCTCATTTTTATCCACCAGAGAGACTCTTTCTGCGGGAACCTCGTCTTCCACCACGGCAATTCGAGATTTTCCTCCTTTCTTCTTGGTGTCTTCCATGGCAGAGCCTGTGGTTTTCTCCTGGTCCTGATAGGTGTCGTCTGGCTCGTCCTCATCGCTCTCATACATCAACCTCAAAGCTGCCGTTAACGTCTTCTTTTTGAACTCTTCTGACATCTTTTGGGCATCCTGTCTCTTCTTCTTTCCATGAATAACTTCCACCTCGGAGAAATCCAATTTTGAAATTTTATCTTCGTCATATATCGATCTTTTTGCAACTGGACCGTTTTGCTTAGAATTGGCCTTTCTCGTCTGAATTTTCACCTTGGCAGCCTTCTTGGGTACTTCCTTTTCCTCTTCAATGCTTTGAACCAAGTCAGGATTCTCCAAGAGCATGTTTGTTACACCTTCTACGTCTCCCTTGTGGTCCCGCAAAACCTTCCTTGCCTGGCCAATTTTCAAGCTAGGGATCAATGCAGTCAATAATTCTATGTGTTCCTGATTGACTTCCACAATCTCTTCTTCAGCACCTCCTTCTGTGGAAATTTGTCTCAAGAAGGGCATTCTTTCGTCCAAATTAGGAATTAAATCCTTGAAACCGTCAGAAATGATCACGGTACTGAAGAGAGGAAATAATTTCATCGTACTCAAGTCCTTGATTCCCAATTCCATCATCAATTTCGACAATTTGCTGACACTCAACGATAATAATGACACCACCATGATTTTCTCGACAACAGCAGCATGAATGCTCTTGCCACCGGCATGCAACCGCTCCAACATCTCTATCCAAGGCACAGACACAAATTGTTCGGCAAAATTCACCGAACTGACCAGCTTTTTGTTGATATTTCTGCCTTTTACTTGGCCGTCAAGGGATATTGTCGTAGATTGTGCAGAGATTTGCTGGCCCAAGACGTACGACAACGCCTTCAAGTCCAGGTCATTGAATAGCCCTTGGTTTATTACCGCCTCCAATCTCTTGTGCACACTGGAAATAGAACTGATACTGCCGGATTTCTTGTTATCATTAAATTTCGATTTGAATGTACCATCCACTAAACCTCTCACCACGGTTCCGTTATTTTGCGCATACACCTTGATGAAGTTCCAGATGGACTCTCCGGTCATGTTGCATTTGACCAAGCTGAAGTTCTTGACGTAGTGGAATACGTAGGTTCTCAACAACGCAGTATTGGTCTTGATGTCGGGATTTATTGCTCCTAGGGAGAAGATTTTGGAGGCCTCTTCTGCAGTTTCACTCAAGAAGACCTTGAGGAACGTCTGGAGTTGCTGCTGAGACTTGACATTCAATTTGGAAGGTTGAAGTAGGAATCGGAAAAGTTTGATATATGCCTCTAAAAGGTCGACCCAGATCACGGGATCTACATCAATAAGAGATGACCGGAGCTTGAACGGGGGATACTGTGGAATGGGAACATACGGCACTGGTTCCTCTTGGTTTTGCATTACAAACAGCTTTGGCTTCAGTGATCTAGATTTGGATACTGACAATTACCCTATTAATGGCTTATTGAAACCGGAAAAAATGCAGTTTTTTTCTTCAAGCGTGCTTCGTAGTATATGAAATACACGAATTCGATGTAAGTGGATCGAGATCTGGAATGCTTGGGAAATAATGCCTGTTTGTAGGAGATGGCAAAAGTAGAACTATGACTGATTTGAATTGGTGTGTGCACGACAGATGGTTAGTTCTGGAAAACAGTGAAACGGCACTAAATGGATTCAAAGTAGAGGTGTTATTTGATGAATGAGGTCGACTCCATGGTTTGCTGCCTTAGATTGTTTCTGGATGAATTCCTGACGTTGGCTGATTTTTTAGACTAGTTCATTTGTACTAACCTCATACATGCTTGATTGAAAACCAACCATTAGGAAGCTATGACTTTGCTAATCTCCTAATACTGCGCTAGTTAAGTGTCAGAGAGAGTATCGATTCGAAATTCTACTGTGGAGTTAAGTTTGCTTGTACTTTTCTTGTTGTCTTGATAAATGCAATATTCTTGGAAATATGATAAATTTGTGAAACACTCAAAAAAATTAATTCATTTTAGAAATATGTCGAAACATCTCAGAAGATTCACAATCTTCACTACTACATAACTACATTCTGCTTGACCGTTGGACTTCAGTATCTAGATAATTGAAAATGGCAACTCACGTGATTTGCACGTGAATAACAGAAATTATTGACTAAGGAGATTCTTTCAAACACAAGAACAGCGCAGTAGCGAAGTGGAAACGCGCAGGGCTCATAACCCTGAGATCCCCGGATCGAAACCGGGCTGCGCTAATTTT
>JAKTXF010000054.1:0-59133 GCA_030561465.1 Suhomyces kunorum | reverse complement strand
GTCCTCAAACCTCTCCAATAGGTCTTATCCAGTACCCACTGCGTCCTGGCGTTCTTTTGATACCTCAATTGCTTCCTTTCGGTTCAAATCGGGCAGGAATTCCATACTCCTGTCGAGCCTCCAATTGCTCCCACTAGAGCCAGACTCCGAGCTACAGCATTCAATTCCGGTTATTTGAGTCGTTTACAACTATTTCCCATCTCCAGTGCCTTTTTCTGACACTTCCCATTCAAGAACAGTCATCATTGGTCAAATTGGAATTATTTCAATAGGCCTTTCTTGTGATTGGTGTTCTTCAAGTATCCATTAGACTCAAGTCATTCCTAATTAACCATTGGCTTATTTGGTGAGAATTGAACCTCTCATTCAAATATCTGATCAACACAAGTCAATCCTGATTAACCATTGGCTTTTATGAAATTGATCTCCTTCGATAAACTCAAGCCAATCCTGATTAACCGTTGCCTTATTTGGTACAAATCGATCGTCTCCGTCAAATACCTGTCCAACTTTCTAGCAGAACAGGAATTCGGTCAAGTTCGGCATTAATTAAGTCTATCATTTGGCGATTTAATCACACCTGCACTAAAATACAGCTCATACAGCCATTCAAACCTTTCTTTGCCTACAGATCAAACCTACGAACATATCATGTCTGAATACAGGGTACTAGCAGTCTCGGACATTCAAGGTAACATTGGTTCCATACAAGACCTATATGATCAATCTGTCATCAAAAACCAACCCATAGATATAATTGTTCACACTGGTAATTTCGGTTTCTGGAATGATGACACCGTCTACGAATACAAGGATCTCAACTACCTTAAACAGATTGTCGCGTTTCTGGAAGTCTTGGGTTCAGAATTGGTCGAAGAGCTCAACAACTTGAGTCTTATTAATCCCTCGACCCCTTCATCTACCGCTGGTGATGAATTCAAAACCTTTTCTACCAAGCTCAAAGAGTCTGGTAAATCAGTCAGCCAATTACAGAAATACTTGGATGGTACGGCTACATTGCCTTGTCCAGTCTACACCATTTATGGGCCCTTAGATGACCCTAAAATTATTAGTGCTTTCCAAAGCGGACACTACAATATCCCCAATCTACACTTGATAGACCACTTAAATGTTGAAACAATCATTACCCCCGAAGATTCCCAACCCAACATTAAACTCTACGGTTTGGGTGGAAGTCTCAAGATTCACAGTTTATTTGATAATGGAAACCTAGAATGTGATGCACTCACAGGAAAAATTGGAGAGCTTTGGATCAGCATTGTTCAGATTGCCCAGCTTTATACCAACGTGCTTAAAGGAAGTGAATCGGACAGTTCCAATTCCGAAACCATCAATATATTCCTATCTCATGCTCCAGTGGTGAAGACACCACTTCTTGAGCACCTTGCGATTATTACTAATTCGGACTTCACTATTTCCCAGGGATTACATTTCCGATACCCTGTAATGGGAAATGGAATGAGTTTTGTGGATAGCATGGGAGGTTCAGCTGGATATATTGAGAATTACCGATCCAAGTTCTCTCGTTTGCGGATGATTTTAGGAGAATTATGGTTGATCATTCGTGAGGAAATCCTCGAAATTCTTGAGTCGTGTGAAGAGGATGAGGTATCTAATTTAAGGGAGTCGATTGAGTTGGGTCTTAGTTTGTTTGACAAGATCCCGGTGCCCATGAACGATCCTAATGACAAGATTGTGTCTTTGAGCTTGAGCAATTACAACAATGAAATGGATGAAGAGAGTAAGAAGGTCTTGAGACGGATCAACGATCTCTACTTCCAGGCATACTATAATTTGTGGCATTTTAATTTGTGTGATCACATTTCCAACCCCAATTACTCACAAGAAAAGGAGTACAACATAATGGTATTCAAATTGGATTTGTCGGGCAATTTCAAGTTAGAACACTGCACCAGTCAAGGATTCAATTTTGGATTCAAGGTTGAGGAGAAGGAGAGAAGGGAGCGTGAGTGGAATGGGTCTGATGAAGACTATGATGATTCCCAGAATGACATATGTTTTGATGGAAAGAACCGAAGCAAGGGATCCGATAATGACTATTCTCCGAAAGTAGGAGCCAAAAAGCTGATTCTGGACAAAGATGAAGAAGAGGATGAATCGGATGAGTTTAAATACAGCAGAGGCAGAGGAAGAGGTGGTCGTTTTCGTGGCAGAGGAAGAGGGAGAGCCGTAAAATACAGAGGAAGAGGACGTTGACCGTGAAGGGTCTAAAGGCGCTGTGTTTCTATAACAAAAGACTGGGCCGGGTCCCGAGAGTCGTCTAACAGAAGCATATGAAAAGTATAGACCTCTAGAGGTAATAGACTAAGAATAGTAGACAAATTGTGCTGGATGTAGGCAAGAAGGAGACGAAGGAGCAAGCGTATTCAAGTGAGGATGTTAAGGAGAGATTCAGGGTTAATAATCATGAAAGGGCAGATGAAATATATGAAATATATGAAAAATGAGAGTTTCAAAAATCTTGAAGGTGCAGTAAGGCATACATAGAGAGATTCGGGAGAATATCAATCTTGAAGGGCACATTGAGACTTACATATGAAAATTGGGAGAATATCAGCCTTGAATGGTGTATCATGACATAATTATGAATATTTCGGAGAATATTTAATTGGAACATTATATGGAAATTTGGGACAATACCATGGAAGGATCTTGATGAATTACACATAAAAATCTGCAATTCAACAGCCAGGAACTAAGGTACTGCATCAATACTTCCTTCCTTTCTTAATCTATTAACCTCAACTGTCCCTCTCTTTTTGTATCTGAAACAACCAAGAAATCTCCAGTTATCTACTTTCAAATATTCACCCTTGCTCATCACGCAAATCCACTCTCCTCTCTCCATTCATCCAACCACTTTCTTCATCCGATTCCTTCACCTTTCTCTTCTATCAAAGATGCTCTCTTTTCTTCTCGCTAGAATCTCTTGATACTTTCTCTTGATCCTTTCTCTTGACCCTTTCTTCTCTCCCAGATCTACAGGGGGCTATGGCAACGTGTATTATGTGCATGCGATGTAATTTGGCTTAGTGGTGTTCAAAGGGCAACTTCTGGCCAAACATCACTGGACCGTCTTCCTTTATTCTGTAGAAGATGTAGAACCACATGGTGGCTCCCAAAAACTTGGCGGCGTATTTGACCTTGAAGTCCACGTGGGGCCTGGCAACGGCAGCGTGACGGATGTACTTTGCAGCGTGGTGGGCGGCCATGGTGTGAGTTGTTGAAGGTGATGATGAAATGCATTTATGTGGTTGGTTGGTGCGGTGTTAGTCACGTGACAATACACATGATATAGAGTCATGTGCAATATGTCACGTGCGAGTAGTTGTCGTGCTTTGGTCAAAATAGACCTATTCTCCGATCACGTGACTGAACCCAACCAATCCCGATCCACCGCCAGAAGTCCATGCCCCCGGCTGACTAATCGCGCATATAACACCTCCTCCTCCTTCTCCAGCCCGTTCTGGGCTCCCCTTCCTGTCTGTAACCATGGGATTCCCCACTGCTCACGTGCGGAATTCTGGCAGGTCAATCAAGCCATTTCCGCCTGTCACTTCCCGGTTAATGTCGCCGTATTGACTGGATGTACCTTCCCTGGAGATTGTGCACCCCACAAGGCCTCCTATAGTCACCTGTCGGCGTCTGCTTCAGCGGTCCCGTAACCGCACCTCGTGCATCTCCATGCATGAATTAGGTTACGTCACCTGCACCACGCACCTGTGGATAAAATACATCAACCACACCGATTTCAGCCAAGTAAAGTGCTCACGGGAAGCCACACGAAGAAGGGACAAGCAAACTTTTTCTCCGGCATTTGACGCAGGGTTGACACCGGAGGAACCCGGGCGCGGTTCCAGACCCGATCGGGGTTTGGTTTCTTCCGTTTTGTTTTAAATTTAGGGATCACTCCTTCATTGTGGCAAACCACATCTGGTTTGCCTCTCTGGCATGCTGCTCTGTTGTCGGTGCCTCGGAGTCGGCATTCAGCGTTTGCCTGGGCCGAGGTTGAGATCTTATTGCGTCAGCACCGAATCTCGAGGATCTGCACCAACAGCAACGGAACTGCCCTGGAGGAGCACCAATTGGCGGGCCTTGTCCAAATAGGAAAAGATGCCTCGTGTAGCTTAGACCAGTCTCTGGCTAGGTAACGGTTGCATTTTGGGGGCTTTGGAAAGACTTGCCTGCAGGCGGGAGGGTTCCCTCCCGGTCGGGACAGAACTGAATTTACCCATATACAGGAACTAAACCACCCGTCAGTTCCCCAGGCTTGGGTATCTGGGGAATGCAGCCTCTGCAGCCCCGTGATTGGGCCCTTGAGGTGGTGAATGTGGCGTGATGCGGGAGAATCCCTATCTAGAAAATCTGTTTGCTGTACCCTGATAGGCGCAGCCCGAGGCCATAGCCGGGATGAGATCATGCATGAACTAATTCATGCATGTCGTACATGCACAAGTAATTTTTTACGTTTGAAACGTTTGCCAAACAGTGTGTGCCGGATCAAGTTTGTGTGATTGCACACGGCAAAAAATAGCGTAGGGGACATAATATTGCTTTTTGGTGCAGGCAGACAAATTAGAACCAGAATTTAGTTGCAGCCCTCGAAATACGGGGACTGAGGCGTGTTGGGGATCAGCATGATCCCAAAGGGTTCAGGATGGCAGATGTATCCCGAAACAGCCGCACTGCACCCCCTCCTCACGTCCCCTCGCAACTGCCGTCAAAACTGTCACGATTTCTTGGCACTGCCCGGTTGAGGTGCATAGGGATCGGCCCGATCGCAGGTGCATCTTGTGTCTGCATGCCCAATTATCATCCGGCGAAGGTTACACAAACGTGGGGATGCATTGAGAAGTGGAAATACGGAAAAATACTGTGGGACGGGAGGATGAATTATGTAATCTGTAAAATGTTAACCAAAGAATACCGGGGGTATCAGCACAAAGGCGAGAACTGAAACTGGAGAAGTGAATATGCGAGGAATCAAGGAACCAGACTCCGGTGCCGAAATGCCGAGAAATCTACAGCTTTCTCATCTGCATCTCCTGCTCCCGTTTCAAGTCCCGCTCATGCAATCTGTAGTGTCTAGTCATGTTGGACTTGACACTAAACAACTTTCCACAGTCGGTCCAGCTACACTTGTAGATCTTCTCCCCGGTATGCATGTTGTAGTGAGTCTGGAGCGACGAGGGCCGCTTGAACTGCTTGTTGCAGATCTTGCACCGGTTTCTTCTCGCGGTTTCCTCTGTCATGTCGTAGGTGCTTCCTGTGCTTCTCTTCTTTCTGCGTTTGGCGTCGCTTCCACTAGAAGAAACGCTCGATACCGACAGCGTGCTGTGTCTGAAGCCTGGTTGAGCTGGTTTCATGTGGCTGTTTGCAGAAAGAGGGAACTCAAATGCTTCCATATAGGGCAAGGGCTCTGCCACAGGCTGGGAGTAGCCCGTCAAAGGAGGAATCGAAGGGTTGAGGTAGTTGAAAGGCTCGGGTCTGACGTTGACGTTGACATCAGGCTCCGAATGGTATGCGGTGTCGAAAGACGTAGCCTTGACTGGTTCCGGACTCAATGGGTCCAACGGCTTGGAATAATCCGCCAATCCCATTTCGGGAACAGGATGTTCCATGTGGTAGCCGTACACGGTGGGGTTTACTGGTTCGGGCATGGGAAACGAGTCGTGATGGGCAAATTGCGGCATCGAATGCGACACCATGGGTTGTGGAGGCTGTGAGTATTGGTGTGAGGGATATAACAAAGAGGAAGTAGGCTGAGTCTGGTGGTACGAGGCTTGGGAGGAGGGATATTGGAGCAGAAGGTTCTGGTTGGACATCAGGTCCATGTACTGCACGGGCTCCATGAAGTAGTCGTAGTTGGTGGCGGCCTGGAAGTGGAGCATGTTGGAGTTGTCGAGAGTGGTCATGTAGGGCTTGGAGTGAGTTTTTGCTGAAAAGGGGGACTGGGAGGAATCGGAGTCTTTGGACAAAAGCATTAGCTGGAGAGAAGTGTGGGGGAGGACATGGGTTTATATACAACGACGCGAATGGCGTCTGAATGAAGAGGAGATGCCCCGCAGTGCATGATGGTACCGAAAAGGCTGAACCAGTAACGAAAATTTGAACAGTAACCGAGCGTTTTGAGAAAGCGATAACAAGGTTGCATGCAGCCCTGGCAGATAATACGCAACCCGGAAAATAATAGTGCAGCTGTTGACATGCAAAGGGGAGAGGGGGAGGGGAGGAGTAGGAGTTTCACTAGCGGCAACTCTGCTGGGGCTCGGGCCGACTCGCTAAGAAACGGTTTGCAGCTTTACAAACTTCCGGTTTGGTATGTGGCTTATACGTAAGCCTCGTTAGCTTACAGCCCGCGGACGTTCTCTCGCCTATCTCCCTATAGTGCAGTGGCCTGAGCCCCTTTGCTAGTGACGTTGGCATCCCCGCATTCGATGGAAATTTTTCTCGATTTATCGCCGGCAGATTGTCCTGCATGCCGGCCACAAAGCTAATCGGCGAGTTAGATCCAGATCGGCAGTGGCTCTGACACCGAGGATTCTGTAATCAAAGATCGAAGCACCAGGTGTCGAAGACACTTGACGGTTCCCCAGGAAGGGCCCCTCAACAGGATTTCGCCTGGGACAGGTAATGGGGCCGTCATCACATCAAAACCATCATGGTAGCAGCGGTGGCCGTGATTGGTCCGGAGGAACTCGACTTTGTGTCGCGATGGTGCGTCGTAATCCAGGACTCCAGGCCTGTTCCCAATCGAGCAGCTACGTAATCAAGCAGGTACGGAACCATGTATCGTATCTGCACCACCATGTCAAACCGCAGTAGCCGTGCCCTCTGGTGGGCACGGCATCCCGCCGTTCGAGTCCTGCTGGGGGGTGTCTGTATCTAGGTGGGAGCAGCAGTTTTCCCGAGGCCTGAGAGTGCACAATGGCTGTTGCTCTGCACCTGTATAAGGTTTCATTAGCGCACTAAAAATATCTGCAGCAATCCGCGTACACAATTCACTTCAATGCACTTGCAACCTGGATGCAGCTTTGTGTCACACCAACACCTGCCGGGCAGAAGCTCACCTGACGACCTGACGAAATTGTTGAAGTAGCGGCCCCGAATGGGGCTGCGGCGACTGAAAAAAGCACCGTGGGAGTGCAGAAGACATTTCCGCACCCAGACACCGGAACAACCGCCGGATTTATCACGGAGTTTTGCAGGCAATTGGGAGGCTTCAAAGGCTTTTGAGGTTTTGACACGGCACTGTCGCTGTTCTGGAGCCATTATGATTTGGCATCAGAGGCGTGGAACGATCGGCGGCAGCACCAATCGCTGGTGGCAGCGGTGCCATCACTGTAGCCGAAGGGCAAGGTACAGAACGATCCGATGACAGGAGCCGGCTGGTTATACACATGCTTACAAACAGGCGTGGTCTAGTCCTCATGCGGTCCACGTGCACGGGGAAAAATATCCGGGCGTTACTTCCGCATTGGGCTGATAATATGCACGAATATAATTGACAGGTAGAGCAAAGCCGTTGCATATGGAGGTGCAGGATTTCAGTCTGGGGGTGAAGCATGGTCAATTTGACTGTCAGTATGAGCCGTATCAGTAGATGTGCTGAATCAGTGCGTGTTAGTATCTGCAGAGACCAAATACGTACATGGAAAATATATGCGGCAATCGGGACATCAGTATGTGCAGAATAACTGTCCCACTGCATTATGTGCAGATAACCCTCACCACTGACATATGTGCAGTCTCGGTCAACCTTATCCATCTCATTATTGTGCCTCTACTGTCTAAAAGGGCAAATGGCCCGGCAGAAGTGAGTCCGTTATCGCCCCCTTTGCCAGGTCATGGCTACGGCCCGAACTGGTCATGACGGATCGCATTAGGGCAACGGGCGGAGTGCAGGATGTTCTAATGGAGTGATTGGGGATGTGGGAATGGGGCTTCGGCTCTTTGCACATTGGCCCGATAAAGTGGGGAGAACAGGACACTGATTGGTTATATGAAGTACCACATAACTACAGGATATACTCAAGTGATTATATGTAGTACCACATTTATGTATATTTAGGATACACTCGAAGTGATTATATATAGTAACCTCTATTTACATACAGGACGTATTTCAAGTGAAATAATATATAGTAAGTCTTCTATTTACCTGCAGGACGCGAGGGTCACTTCCCCCTGCTCTTTTATTCTAGCTCTCGCACCCCTTCTATAACCAGCCTTCGCAGCCAGCTCCAGCTGGCTACCCCCTTTCCCCCCCTTGCCACTTCCACCAATAGCATCTCTCCATTCTCCAGGGTTGCTGCTATTTCAGAAGCTGCAGCCAGCCCCCCCACACTTTCCTGACAAAATATGCCAGCATGTCACTCCAATTGCTTGGCACAATGCTGCTGCAACCCCAGAATCCCCTTCCATGCATCACGCACACACTTTGCTTACTGCAAGCACCCTAGCCGTCATTACATTGCCTGATCTGGGGGGCGTAAGGGGTAAGTGAAATGGAGTAAATTGGTATATAAGGGCCCAATTGTCTGCATTCTTTGCTTTCCCCTTCACTACTTTTCTTCTCTTCTCTCGCTAGAGTGTGCTTCTTCCACTTTCGCTACCGTGCAATGAGATACTCTTCCCTCCTCTCCTCCACAGCCATGGCTGCGCTTGCAGCTGCCGCCTACGTGCCCTCCCAGCCTTTCAGCACCTTGACCCCGGCTGCTCCTGCTCCTTCCGGCGCCACCACCGACCACACCCACTTGTTTGGCATTCAAATCGTCACTTTGGCCTCTACTGCCACCGCAGGGGCTTCAGCCAACCACAAACGGGCAGTGCAGCAGATTACCGACGGCCAGGTACAACAACAGACCTCGGTGACGTTGAAACCAGCACCTACTTCCACTGGAGTGGTTAATCAGATTGGAGACGGTCAAATCCAGCACCAAACGGGCGGTGTGGTGAACCAAATTGGTGACGGTCAAATCCAGCACCAAACTGCCTCTGTCGTTAACCAAATTGGTGACGGTCAAATCCAGCACCAAACTGCCTCTGTCGTTAACCAAATTGGTGACGGTCAAATCCAGCACCAAACCTCCACTTCCAGTGTGGTGAACCAAATCAGTGACGGTCAAATTCAGCACCAAACTTCTACTCTTTCTGCCGCTTCCCAGATCAGCGACGGCCAGGTCCAGAAGCCTACCGGTGCCCCCTCGGCAGACTCGTCCTCCAACGCTACCAGCGGCTTCCCCGTGTCATGCAAGACGGCCGACTCGTTAGGCATGGTGTTACAGAACGGTGTTTTGCGCGACACCAAAAACAGAGTTGGTGCCATTGTTGCCAACAGACAATTCCAATTTGACGGCCCTCCACCTCAGGCTGGCTCCATCTTTGCTGCTGGATGGTCGGTGACCCACGACGGTCACTTAGCATTAGGCGACAGTGATGTGTTCTTCCAATGTGCTTCGGGAGACTTCTACAACTTGTACGACCAGAACGTCGCAGCCCAATGTGCACCAGTGCAGTTGAGTGTGATTGACTTGGTGGACTGTTGATTCGGTGTAATATAGTCATATGTTAGGAATGGAACCAGGAATAGGAGAATGTAGAATAAAGAGTGAATTTAGAGTGTTTCGGTGAATTAGTGCGAGAGAATGAGACTACAAATGGAATTGATAGAGAATTACTGGAACTACTGGTATAAATTGTGGGAATAATTGAGGGAACTAGTCATCTAATAGAATTGTGGGAATAATTGAATCGATTGCGGTATCTAACCAGACGCATGAAGGGGGGGTACTATTATCATGCTTGATTGTATCTTGTTGGGGAGTGTCGACACTGCTTGCCAGCCTGTTCTATATTTAGCACCCCTCACTGTGAACTGACACCAAATGTGGGGACAGCAACCTATCATCGAAGTATGGGTTTTCCAGAGTATTGCACTATGGGTGGAGTGGTCTTTTTTTAACATGGAACCTCTGGTGTCAACATCTAAAATCCGGGGAAAATCTCGGTCACAACTACAACCGCAGCAATGTTTATCTATGACATCATGTTGTGGCTGTGTAGGGCCAGAAAGGCTGTGTCTTCGATCCAGCCGTGGCCATATAGTGTAGAGACCCCCCTACTGCCTCGATACAGGAGTTGTTCCGGGGAACGAACACGACGTGATGTGTGGTTGATTGCTGATAAAGCGATAATGCGACTCTCACAGCTCAAAGTGACCACCCCTCCTAGGTCAATTCGGAGTGCAACAGGCCCGATTCGTGGCCATATATAATTAGACTGTGCATTAGATATGTGGACTCATTACATATGTAGAGATATCATTACCCTCTGCGGAGACACCATAGAACAAGATTATTGTATTTCTCATGCATCGAGTTCCACCTTGCTCGAGAATCACAGGCTTCTCCTCTTTATCAAATGCTACATCGTCATATCTGGTCGCATCCACAGCTCTATCTCGGCCATCATGCAGCCTTCCACCAGTGGAAACATGCGATTGCCGTCACCGCCACACATACAATTGCACATTGGCAGATCGATGCTTGGAGATTGGTGATGCATTGCAGACACGTTCTCCTCTCCGAACTGGCAATAGGGCCGTGAAACGCTCTACCGCCTGAAATTCGTGCCCCAATGGTGCAAAATATTTCGGCTTCTATAGGGAAGTGCCGAAAACTGGTGCTGGAATTACGACCCAATGGCTCCGAATTACATGGTGGCTTCACTCGGAAGACATGGACACTGTGTGCCATGCCGAGGCTGGCCCCGGTTATGAATCCGAAGCCGGGGCGTCCCAATGCGGCATACCAGAGAAAATAGCGAAAATGGAAAAAAATAGAACCCCCACACCTGGAGCCACAAAGTCGTACGAACAACCTCTATTACAGCTACGACGGAACTTGATCTCCCTAGCTGCGGGTAGAGCTGCGGATGTTTGTTTTGGGGGGGCACGTGTCCACTATCTGCCTTAACAATCCCCTACTTGGGCCCAAACCGGCTCAAAGAGGCTGCATCCGATCGCCACGTCACCTCCCGTTTGGGATCGGAGCCCTAGAGCGGCGTAGACGTGCCACAGGTCCTTTACGACCATCAGAGGCTCCAGGGACTACAGCATCTCCACACAATGTGTCGCTATATGGAGGTATTGTTCTGCCGTCGTATATCGAACGGAAACCATGCTTTACTGCGCCAGGCAGTCTCTCCGTCTCGACCCGATGCGGTGCTGCATGGGACAAACCCTAACCCTAACCCTAAATGTGCGGGGGCCTAACCAGGCTAAGGCTAAAAACGCGCAGGAAGTGATGTCGCACCCCTCTCACTCGCCTGGATGGAGGCACTGGAGCGATCCGATCACGATGACAGCTTCCGCACAATAGGCACCTCGCGTTGACGTAGCATCCTTCCTAGACGTTTCTGCTGAGCCGCGTCAATGCATGCGTTTCCGTAGCTCAGGGCTGCATGTTCTGCTGTACATTTACGGTACAGGACATGCATGCTGCCCCTTCCTCCGGGATATGCACCTGCTGCGGATCATAGACAGTGCATGAGCTCCCCATGTTCGTCTATGTGCAGTGCATCTGGTGATAGCCTCCAGGTTTGGTGGAGTATTATTAAGGCCGTTCCATGGTTTTGGAACGGTGGCGGTTCCGATGTCTCCACCAAATGGCAGTTATCTTAGGAGTGCCATTGCCGCCATTTTTCCATCCTAAGAGCCATTTTATTGGCCAGCTTCTTCGCTTATCAGAGGTACCTGGTCTCGTTTGGACCGGAAAATCGTCGGGATTCTGTTTTTTTTTTGGTTTTGGCACCGGAAGTTGCCCTTTGAGGCAATTCTGCATATACGGAGAATGTTGTCGCCGCACCACAACTGGGACTCCATCACGTGAGCAAGGCCTGATCTATATTTGCTGGAACCTAGCGGAAGTTCCGGTGGGCTCCGGGAGGGGCCGTTGAGAAGTGGTGACAGCTTTCAGAACATGCGGCTGATGAGGCTTAGGCGAGGTCGAGACCGGAAGTAGAGAGGAGATAGCGATGCTATTGGTGAATGTTTCCAAAAGCTCTGTGATTCGTTGAATTCCCCCAATATGAAGAATTGCGGAGGGAATGGTAACGGAAATGAGTTAGGACCGCAGGGTAACGATGATTCTCAATGAGACGTATATATGGGACTTCCCAGAAATGGTGAAATTTGATAAGGGAATAAGTGGTTATGGCTGTTAGGAGGGATAAAGTGATTGTAATGAGGTTATAGTGATGTAGAACTGTTGATATGGTTACATATTTGTGATACTTGTGATACTTGTGATAAATTTGTATCGTCTAACATAGTCATGAGGTATAGATGATTATAGGCATGAGGAATAGTCCAGTATAGGCATGGTAATAGTCCAGTACAGCCACAATGTCTACTATTAGTTATATAAATGTCTGATATAATTTGTCTACTATTAATGAACGCTATCCTGGAGTTGGATAATATTTGTTCATCTGTGGTCAAGCCCATTAGTATAATTCGGTTATAGTATTCGCTCACGAAAATAGCGAACTTCATTATTTTGCTAGGTTGGACATACAATACTGTTTTGCAGTGAGAACAGTGTCCTTGTCCTAGTGTAGAATTATTCTCACCACGGTTGATTAAGAAGGTATTTTTACAGTGCATTTTCTACTGTTGGGTTAGGTTCTCTTCAACCACATAATGTTGCCTTCTCTTATATTCTTTTGCTCCATTATACCTAGGCCATTCTGCCACATCTTGGTTTATATCCTCAATATTCTTCCGCAGTCGAACTATTGAACATGCTCCTTATTAATGTAGACTCCTTACTGGTTCGAATGATTCCCACCTCACTATTCCCGTAGTCGAAACCTTTCAATAATCTGGTGCTCCATTTACTACACTCTCTTCCTGGGCACGGTTATTATCTGTCCTGGTTCGTAATGACGTGACGTGAATTTCTATGTAATATTCTCCATGCATAGCATGGTCAAGTGGAAATCTGAACATCAAGAATTATACACAACCATGGCTGAGAGGATTTGATATTTTGAGGACAAATACGCTCCAGACGACAATATCTCTCTTTTCAAATCCTTTTAGTATTCTGCCACGGCCACTACATCGCCTTGGTATTCCGGTTCAGGGCATTGGCACTCATCTGCCTCAGAAGCCCATAATCTTGTCTCTATTGGAGCGTTTCGTATGCTTTTCGTATTCTCTCGGAGTTTTTAAGATCCAATATGGGCCACATCAAACAGACTGCGTGGCTTGTAGACTCAGTCGCCATGTTCTATTTCAAGAAACTTTCCTGGTCTACTGTTTCAAGACTCTCCATGTCTACCGTTTCAAGAAACTCTTCTGCTTCATGGGACTCTTGTAGCTACTGCCGTTGGTCATGGTGTACGCCACACTGGTGAACACACTGTCGCCGTTATAAGTGGGGGTATCTTCGTTGGTCCCCGTCTCACTGTAATGCAAAGTAACAGAACTGAAATTTTTGAATGGATCGTTGGAATCCACACTGTCCTTGCGGACCTTATTCGAGCGCTTGGTACTCTTCATGTCGACACTGTCGACAGGCTTTTCGTATTTCTTGGACGTCTTGGTCAACACCGGGATCATGGGAGGTTGTTGGTGTCTCAATAATGCCCATTGCGTGTTCTTGAAGAACACATGATTCTTGATATCGGCCGCACCAGTCTTGGATCCAAGACGCTTGACTTCGTCCTTGATAAGCAACTTCTTGATCAAGCTCTTGCAATTGGACGACACCGACTGCGTGTCCAAAAACTTGACATCCTTCTTGAGAATGTTGGCAAACGTTTTCTTGCGGTCTGAGCCCTTGAATGGAGTGGTTCCGAAAAGCATTTCATATATGAATATACCGAGAGTCCACCAATCCACTGCAGAGGTATGGCCCTTACCCTTAATGACTTCTGGGGCGATGTACTCCTCGGTTCCAACGAAGGAGTTTGTACGGAAACCATCAATACATGCCTTGGTATCCAAACTGACACCAACATTGTTCGAATTGCTGCTAGAGGTCAAGTGACTGCCCTTGCTGAAGAAAATCGCTGGATTCTTTGAACTTTCCGATTGTTTGGAGAGATCAAAGTCACTCAACATAATATGGCCAGACTGGTGAAGTAAAATGTTTTCGGGTTTGAGATCTCTATAAATGAAACCCATCAAATGAAGATACTCTAATGCTGCAGTCACCTCGGCAGCGTAAAACTTGGCGTCGTTCTCGGAAATCGACTTGGTTTCTCTCGTCTGTAATGCTCTGAAAAATTCTCCTCCCATGCAATATTCCATGCACAAATAAAGATGGTCCTGCGACTGGAACGAATGGTATAACGTGACAATGAAGGGATGGTTACTGGTGGCTAAGATCTCCTGCTCTGCCAATGCCCGCTTAATCTTGTTTCTTTCGATCATTTCCTTCTTGCTTAGCACTTTCATGGCATAAAGCTTATTGGAAGCCTTTTCCCGAGCAAGATAAACCTTGCCCACGTCTCCTTTGCCCAAAAGTCGGATTTTCTCGAAACAATCCTGGTCGACCTGGGCATCCATGATTTTGGTGGCTGCAGAGGAGTACATTCTCTCCTGTGTGTAGGTACGAGGTCTTCCGGTAATTTTCACCTCACCAATGTGCTTGTTGAGATCAAATTCCTCTTCCTGGGAGTTTTGTGTGGAGGCAGGGGCTGACTTCGATTCGCTCAACAAACGATGGACCAAAGGCGCTGAGGCCACTCTTCTCAAGGTACGTTGGAACGGAGAAGTTGGCACGTTGAGGGTCGAACCCAGATGGCCAGAAAAGGCAGCAGCAGGAGACCTGGGGACGTGCAAATTGCTGGAAGGGTCTGCAATCTCATCGAATTTCAATTCATCCGGTTCATCGTGGAGCTTCGTGAGCTTTTTTTGGGGAGTGGTTGGAGGAAGATCAAGATTTGTAGGATACAAGCTAGGAGAAGGAGCAGTTCCTGATCCAATACTGCTTTTAGGCACAAGATCGTACAAGTCTTCGTCCCCGCTGGAGGAATATGCATGCAGATGTGCCTTTGGAGGCTTCAAAACTCCGCTGTCACTGAGCGAAAATACCGAATCGTTGTGTCTCAACGACACAGACAAGTCGTCTCTGTTGGTGACGGATTCCTCGAGGTATTTGTTGGGAGTGGGCCCCACGTGTGGGGGAAGGCCCTGGTGGGCAAAGTACAAGCTGGAGGCGACCACGGGGCTATCGGGATTCTTTAAAAGATGGGGCGAACTGGCGGCCTGGTTGTTCTTGGGAGAATGGGCCACGATTTCGGGGATTTTGATCCGGAGCGACTGGGCACTCACCTTGGTTTCCATCTGGGGCGTGACGGGGGTTTTGGAGCCCGCTCTGGGCGAGGATTCCTTGGAATTGGCCTGGTTGGCTTCTCCGGCTAGTCCCAGTTCTCGGTCTTTGCCGAGCTTAGGGATGGAATTGGTCCGGGTATGGCCCATGAAAGGAGGGCTGATGGGCGAGGATTGGGACCGTTTGCGGGAAAGCATGAATTTTTTGATTTTGGAACCGTTAGCCGGCCCGTCGAAGTCGTCATGAACTCCGGATTCTTCTGACGAGGACATTTGCGACTGAGGCCCTGACGTGATGCGGAAAAGCGACTTCAACTTGGCCATGGGTGCCTTCTTTTCCTCAGTAGCAGCCACCGTAGGCGGCTGGAACGGATTCTGGAGCCCGTCGGCCACCACCAGCTCCGGCGTGGCCGTTTCTTTGTTGAAGAAGAACTTCAGTATGGAGATGGAACGGGACCGCGAGGATCCGCTGTGGGAGTCTGCTTCGGGGCGGATATGGGGAGGAGCTCGAGGTTCGCCTTTGGTCATGCCGTAATCCAGCGGACTGTTGAAGATGGAACTATCGGAATCAACATCGATATGGTTTGTCACCGGAGTAGTGGTTTCATAGGGCCCAGGCGATCCGCTGGCGGTAGAATCGCCATTAGTATGAAAGATGGACAAGATACCAACCATGGAAGCCAATTAAACGAGGAGGAAACCAGTGTGGAGGGGGAGAAATGCCAATAGGAGATAAAGGCCGGGTGGAACACGAGGAAAAGCACGCCGAATGGGGGGATTTTGCGGCAGATTTCGGGGATGTGGCGACTGTGAGGGGTCTGGGTGGACGAATAGTACTGGATGGAGGGGTCGAACACGGAGGATCGAGGTGTTGACGGGAAACCACGGGGGAAAAAGGTGGTGTGGAATGGTTTTGGTTAGAAGTGGGCATTTTGATTGCGTGCTGACGTAAGCAAGCGTAATGAACCGAGAAAGTATATATGTGGGGCGGTTTGGGGCTACGGAAACGGCTATTTAAGGAGGAAAACGGGGCATATATCGAAGGCAGAAGAAGGGGAACGGGCAGCCGGACCCGGCCGCCGTTTTTCCGGGGTTTTTGCCGAGTTTTTGCTGGATTTTTCACCGGCTGAAAACCCAGGGTCGCCTCCGAGGGTCTATACGAACAGTAGGGGGATGCTAACACGCCTAGCACAAGTGTGGAGGCAAGAGGAAGTTGGGAATGGAGTTCTTGATGTGGTAAACATGGCCACAGTTGCGGCATACCATACGTCCCTCCACTATCTGGGTCTCGATGAGAAGACTATGCAAGTCCTTCAACACGACTTGGCTATCTTCCATGATAGGGTCCAAGTCTTCTGGTTTGGTGGCAGGTAACGAATCATTTCCGAGGTCTTTGGCAACTTGCACGATGGCATTCCAGTCCAATCTCTCGAGCATATGGGCAATGAATTCGGGCTTGTAGTCGGTTTCTTCTTGAACCAACTGGCATTCTTCGTACTTTAAGGGAAAGGCATCGAGAGAGGACAGACAGCCCTTGACGGCACAGGTCACGAAGTTGGTGGTCAAGAACTTCATGGTGATAGTGAAAGGGGCATCGAAAACGAAAAATTGTAGATGGGGTCACGTGACGCGATGGTGGGGGTAGGGAGGTAAATTTGGGGGTATTTGGTGAGGTAGAAGCGGGGAATTGAAAATGGGTGGATGTAGTTTGGATTGAGAAGTCTTCAGTGCCCGAAGAGTGGGATATTGGGCCTCTCCGGGACTGATTCCAATCATGGTTGATTGTGTCACGTGAGGAGGTGGTGATGCCGGTGCGTGCACGACCAGAGATATGATAGGGTTCTGGGGAAATAGAAAATAGATGAATTGAGGTGTGTTTGTGATTGATATCGATGATCATTGGGATGAATTGTTAGGTAATTATCGAATGCATTTTCTTCAAAAAAATTTAATATTTATGAATTTGAAAACTATTGTGTATATCGGAATATAACAGTTGAAAAATTAGTAGATTTGGTTACAAATTGGGTTCTCAACGTTTGCATTATTTAGAGCCGGTTGCTACCACTTAATCCGTAGAAATTTTAGAATAATTCAACTAATTATTGTTATTCACAAAAAGGAAAGAGCGAACTAGTTCTTAGTCAAAGTCAAATCCAGTCCAGTGGATGACCACATGAATTAGTCACGCGAGTTATCCTAATTCCAATCGATGTTTATGCGGTATATCCACGATTCTCGTAATTGGGGTAAGAATAATTACTATTTGTGCTTATATAGATCTATCAACACGTGACTTCATTTACATACTGTCGCGTATAGGTGTAACCATGTTGAAGTTGGTAAAACTTCCTTGGAATATTGGACCGTGCACTACCAATGATGATTTAGAAGTCTTGAAAGCTGGAGAAGTTGCCAAACATCGACATACTGATAGTAGAGTAAAGGATGAAATTAGTCACATTAAATCTAGGTGTTTTTGAATTTTGGATTGGCTTCAAATTGGTAGAATTCAGAGAAGAAAGTCAATTAAAAGGCTCTCAAACCATTGTAGACAAGAAACCTCAAACCTATAACATCATAGTCACGAACGACAGTTATATACATCTATTACTTCATCAATATTTTACGAGACAATTTTTTGTTTGAAATTGTCTTGTGGGGAACAGAAAAGCGTAATAAAGATTAAGAGCAATTATCCGTGATATAGATAAGATTTGTCGAATTGCTTGCAACAAGCACATCACGAACTGGTTGTCAAGATCTCATTCGAGGACCATTTAGGAAAATCTAAACCAGGGGCTTGTTCGGATTATAATCAGATTCTGAGTAAGTTAATCTATCGCATAAACTTTCCAGAGCAATCATTTGTAGTTATTAATTGCAACAGTAAAACATATCTGTTCACGCCATAGAGTGTCTAATAAGGGTCGAATAAATTACAGGAACTAGGAAGTGTTTCTAATTTCCAGTCAAGAGACTCATGGACCTCACAAAGTCATATCCCTAAGCAAAATGCAATAATTGCTCAAGTTCGGTAATTTTAGTGAAGATTCCATCCAATGCATGTCCCGTATTATACATCACAAAAATCTGAATTTGTTATACAAATTTGCATCTTCCGAGATCAGGACAAGACTTGGGAATTAATTCTTGCTCATCATGAAATGATCAGATTACTTCCCCTACAAACATACCACCCTAAAATCTAGACTCAACCATTCTGCAAAATAATATTTACTCATTATTGCCTTCAAGCAGTCTTGGTCACAGTTATCATAGTACGACACTAGTCCTCTTCAAGCAAAGCCCGGTGAATCACCCTAGCTGCACATCTGGAGCAATCGATATACCCATCCTGCACAAAAACCACATCGCTTCTGTGCAGCATGAAAATCAACCCTTCAACCCATCAAATTTAAATGATTTTTCCAGGAAAACTTAAATATCCCTAAAGAATCTCCTCTAAACGAAATTATTCTCTCAATGCGGAATAACCAATTTAATGAATATTCCCAACTCATACACTCTAAAATCTCCCACTTTGTTCAGAAATCCTCTTCTTCTCTCAGAAATCCTCTCCTCCATTCATCCTCCACTTCTTCTCTCAACAATCCCCTTCATCCAAACCCCTTTGATGATTCCCCTTGCTCCTTCAATTTCGAAAAGCCCCTCCGAGGGAAAGGGACACCACAAAGTTCCGGCGATGACGATACACATTTGCTCTATTGTAACTAAACAAGGCAATACTCCGGTCCCGAATCCATATACGAGGACGTGCACCTACCATAAATACCCAATCCAGCTGCACCCGCTTTCGCAGTGATCATAATGTGTTCTGCCTTTAAGTGACTAGTTAGGAAGTCTACTCCGTGCAAGCGACGCTAAACGAAGCAAACCAGACAACAATTCCCAGTGGGCCCAATAATTCAAATGAAGTGAACCCCTTAGGCAAATTTTGCCTTGAAAACTTTGGAGACTGAGGCTTGTTTTCTACTAAAATTTTCTAATTTCGGTTGAATCAGGAGAAATGGTTGTTAAATGAATTCCCGCCGTACCACCAGCAAAAGCCATTCCATAGGAACCAAGAAAACGCCAAATGCCCACAATGCAACCTGCAAACTCCCTAGGGAGTTATCCACGTGATTGATTGCCCACAAGTTATATTGATTCCCTGTTGTTGTCTCCTTCCTCTAGGCAATGAACTATCTCGAACACGACGTGTATTGCAGGTATCTCGTATCTCCTCCGCAAAGACAAGGAATTGGAACTCCGTTCATACTATAAAAAACAACAGAAGGTTCTAGCCAAATACCGCTCGTCTCCGTTCAGAATCTACCAGGAAGAACAGGAAGAAACACTCACTCCCGAATTCACCTCCAAAGACGTCCAGAAATGTATTGTCGGGGCAAAACTGCTTGCACGCAAGATCCACAAGCACCATTTCGAAGGCTTGCCCGAAATCAGCTCCAATAGAACTCGATGTCGATGGTTATGGGAACAGAGATTCGAATTGGGGTTGTTTACGGACTTCCCCGAATGCAGAGAAATGCTCACTCTCCGCTCCGCAAAAGTGCCCTTTGATAGCATCAGTTACAACGGCTTGACAGGCAAGCCGTTACGGTTGATCCACCGGCATTTGCCGTGGAATTTCTCCGGATTCTCATGAAAAACGGCCAATTTGAAGACGATATCTTGGTTTCGGGCATCGACACCAACATCGATGTCCTCAGCGAGCTCTACACCTACATCTACGGCGGACCCTGGAACAACGCCTACTCAATTGAGCGATTACTCGACAGAATGAGAGACCTTGCCTCTCATGTGGGCGAAACCGAGTATATTCCGCTAGGATTAGGACTTCATTGATTCCACCTACAAGTTGTTCCCCGGGCTTGGATTCACCGACGAACATTGGTCGGGTCACCGCAACATGAAGATCATGTGGGATATCTTCTGATGATACGAGACAAGAGCCAACGCGTGCCACTTACCAGAAGAATCTTCGATTACCGTCTCGTTGACATGAAATACACCCGCAGACGGGTGGAGCTGGATAGTCTCGAGAACAATTTCAAGTCCTTGCCTCCAATCGTGCGGTTTTCAGACGAATTTAAAGAATAAAAACCTATTCATTATTGAGTACGGATCGTCGGATGCGTTTGTTAGCAACCTTTCTTACTTGACCGACGTGGAGTGGGGATCATATATATTTCGAAAGGCCGAAGGTTTACGGGCTACGGCAAAAGGAACGCTTTCTTTGCGTATCCAGAAAGAACGACTTACCCTTCAGATGTGTACTACGTTCCCGAATTGTTGGTCAATTTCCCAGGAGATAGGTACTTGAACAAGGAGCTCAACACCCATTTGCATAACGAGGACGGAATGGCGAAAATGATTATCAAAGACTACATATTATGTGCCGGGAGAGAAATCAAGGGAACAGAGTTTTCAGGATTCATCTATAATAATGGCGTGGATTTGTGGAGAAAGGAAGATGCTGTGCCCATGTGTAGAGGGCTAGTGAAAGGAAGCGGCAAAGTATTATTAATGTCAATTCAAGACATGGAGAAAGCCTTGACTCCATTGAATTTTCTACCAAAGTTGCTCGAACCAAGCAGCAATTTGTCGCCAACTCCTTAGAAAGTCCTCAGACCTTGCATTATCTTCATTTGTCCGGAAACCACATGCTGATTACAGAACTCCAGAAGCTGCTTCACCACGGTTTGATAATGTATGCGGAAGACGGTGCAGGCCAATGGGAAGCCATTCGAAATTGCCCAGGATGTGTTGCTGCTATTGATGCCAACCGTTGGTCAGATTTGGATTGGCATTCTTCGGTACGATACAGTCGAGAAGCAGTGCATACTATCTTGATGGGTCCGTTTTCCCTGCCAAGAGCAGATAAGGCAGGTTCTACTGCACTGAAGGATAATATTACTTTGTGATTGCGGTGGATGAATTTTCAAGCTTTGCGGAATCCAAATGGGCATAGGAAAATCGTGTGAACCGAGAGTTGGAAAGAGAGTTGGAAAGATCTTGTTGACTGGAGTGATGAACGAATTATTGTAGTTCGGATAGATAACGCACAAGAAATGACCATTAACGACACACCTTGTATGAGCTCAGGAAGGGAAAAACCGAAATTCCACCTTTAAATCCCGATTTGGATGCAACTGCTGAGAGTTACAACCGTTTGTTGATTTTGGGAATCCACAGGGCAGTTTTACCGTTTAAAGATGCCAGAATCTTCGATTTACTCGAACATATGGTGAAGTATGTTGTGACCATGAAGAATGGAGCTCCATCATCTTGTCTCAAATGGCCTTGTCCAGCAAGCGTATTTCATGCTTACAGTTTTCTTGTACAGAATCGGCAATTTGGGTTGGGCGTCACCGTCACCATTGAAGATGAGAAAGTAGCCAAAAAGATGGGTTTATCAACGATGTTCACCAGTTTCCCCAAAGAGGTTAATGGAGCATTTATCAGATACATTGGATAGAGCGAATACAAGGTTATACTCGCCATACCAGGATACCCAATTGCGAGAGCCAAAAAGGTCAAATTCTTGGATAACTTGGAAGTTATCATAAATTACCTCAACGGGCTTAGTGTTTACCGACAGAAGAGGGCTGCTTTGTACGCAGAGAATTTGCGGGAATGGGAAGAACAGGTTTCGCTCTTCAGTCGTCTTTAAATGTTATAGAATTGCAAAAGGGAACATATTGGAACATATAGGAAAAAGGAATATATGACGTGAATTTAGGAGTATTAATTGATGGTTCAGTGACCAATGTGCATTGAGGAAGATTTTGGAGTGTTGAGTCAAAGCATACTCACAATTAATAATTCAGAAACTCGCCATAGTCACTGCTTATATCGAGCCATATTATACTGGTATCTGTCGACAATATTTGTTGGATTAAATCCCTAGATCATATGTAGAGGCTCTTCCACTTGGCTATTTCAAAATCCTTAGTATACAATTATTTCGCAAACTTAGTTAATACTAAATTCACTCTACAGGTGAGAAATAAATCATAATAGGATATTTTCGGGTGAAATTGCATCGTCCATTTCCCTTCATTCCTTTGCTATCCGCGCTTTGAACCAATTAACCGCTATTCCATGTCTAGACTCTACCTCGAAACTGTAGTCTCTACTATGTCATCACGTGACAACACCACACACTTGAGAAGTACCACTTAAAACCAACCTTTTTGATTAAAATCTATATAAAAAAAAAACTCTCATTCCTATAGAAAATCTTCATCCCACTATTTCACCTCTAAAACTTGCAAAAACCCTCCCCTTCCCCCAGTTTCACCTCTCCTTCTTCCTCCTTTCAATTGCAACCCGCACGCGCACGACCCTAGGTGGCGACAACAAAATCTCCATACCACTATTATCTCCAACTTTAACTCCCGTATAATGTCATTACAGAAACTTACAGCCGAGCTTTACCAGTTGTTCGAGAGCCACAACTACGAAGAATCGTTAAAGCTCTTAGCTCCCGTCAAAATCGAGTTGATTAAGCACAATCTTCTCATTCCATTGCCTGCCAATACTCAAACGAAAGACCAAGTCAACGACTTGAAAATCGCCCAAAGAATCCTCGAAATCGGGGCCTTGTCGTCGTTGCTCACCAACAGTTACCCATTGTTCGAAAACTACTTCTCCCAATTGAGACCGTTCTATGCCAATGCCAAGATCTACACCAAGAAAGGGAAACTCAATACCGACGCCACCAAAATCATATCGTTGTATTTACTCTATTTGTTGTCGCAGGGGTTGATCTCCAAGTTTCACATCGAGTTGGAAACCATCTACAACTCCAGCCAGTACGACACCGAGAAGGACAAGTACTTGAGCTTCCCCATCAACTTGGAAAGAAACTTGATGGAGGGCAACTACATCAAGATTTGGAAGCTTTTGAAGGAGGAAAAGAACTTGCCTTGCAAGGAATACAACCAATTCGTCGATACATTGATCAACGCCCTCCGGTTCGAAATCGCCAAGTCGTTGGAAAAGACCTATAACTCCATTCCCATCAGCAACTGCAAGAACTTGTTGTACTTCCCCCAGGAACAGTCCGATAGTACGTTCGAGGCCATCTTGAAGGAGCAGTTCGAGGTGGATAACTGGCACATCAAGGACGGCATCATCTACTTCAACAAGAACGACGACACCACCGACGCCGCCGAGGCCTCCAGCACCATCATCAACACCCTCAACTACGCCGAGCAGATCGAGTCGATCATCTGATTTCCGTCGTTTATTTTTCCGCTACTCCAAAGAGACATAGAACCCTTTGTATGCCACGTCCAAGTCATTCAAGAATGAATTGATGTCCAGCTGATCCATTTCCTCCTCGTCACCAAGGTTGTTCAACTTGATGAGCCAGTTGACCAACTTGGATTTGCCCTGGAATTCGATGATCTTGTGGCTGCCGCTCTCGATCAAGTCGTTGAGGTTTATCACAAGCTCACTCAATAGAGGATGCAACTGGTCTTTGGTCTTATAGTTCAATTTCAATGCATCCATACATGTTATAAAGTTTCCTGTAATCTCTGCAATCATCTTTCCTGCAGAACTGGTGGCATTGGCGGAAGAATTGTCCCCCTGCTTAGGTTCTGGATGACTAGAGCTTTCCACATGAGTACTCAAATGTTCAATAGTAACTGGAATTCCCGCTTGTAGACGTTTTATTGCCAGCGGACATTGCAATCCGAACTTTTGACTGAGTAGAAGGGCAAAGTTGGTGAAATCGTCCTTCATTTCCGATCCTAACACGCCTTTTATGAAGTCTATCGATTGCTGATCCTCTTGAAATCCTTTCACTATAATCTGATATTGGTTGATGAGTCGATATGTTGTGGCAGTATACTTCTCTTTATCAGTGATGAAGTCCTTGAGAAACGAGGTTTCTAGCATTTCTAGTGTGGGAAGAATGGAATAGGCCTCGGACATCGACAGGTATACATTCTTGTGGAGGTCTGACTTGAGAAGAGACGATTTGGTGACTTCCTGATGATATTTCAGGCTATTTGAAGAAATGGTGTATGAAGAGGTTGCCGTGGGGGCATATGCAGGAGGAGAGCTTGACATTGGCTGACCTGGGTGATGGGAGATGAAGAAGTTGGAAGGATAAGGGAATCAGGAATGCAATTGCTTGTGTTAGGTCATGTGATATTAATCACATGACCAAATCACAGTGTTGGAGATGCAGGATAGCTCCGCAGAAATATACACAGGACTGGGTGTGCCCAAGCCAAGAGTTCCCCAATAGTAATTGACGGCAATATTATCCGATTAAACTAGACTTATGAGCTTTTGATCCGCTAGGCCGGTGAAGTGTTCATCCGAAATACCTCGATAGGACGCTAACTAGCTCGGGATAACTGCATGTGAATCATCTACTGAACCTCACATGAGAGGTATAAATAGAGGAGTCTCATCCGGTTATTTCGCGTACGGGATAAAGGTAGTGTAAAACTGAGCGCCTACCCAGTCAAAACTACACCCAACAACTACCACAAACTAAGATATAGATACAAGTGTTCCAACTTTACCCTGAGGTTACAAGAGAGTCAGGACAAGTATACTTAAAACAGACTGTACTGTTAGCTAGCTATTATTACCGGTTGACACGTGAGGACCATTAATGGTAATTACACTAACACCAACACACAGGTGTACCCACCTGATCGGACTATAAAAGACTCGTACCGCAACTGCCTACATGCACGTGATCTCTAGCCTAAAGTGTCCATTTAATCTGTCTAAGTCATGTTTCTCTATCTGTATGTCATAATTCGTAATGCATGGGATCAGTCGATGTACTGCGCAACACTCTTTGATCCTGCTGGCTTTCCAAAAGCCAGTTCATTATATCCCAATCTCACCCAATCTTTCCTAGTCTTCTTGTATACTATTGGAGGAGGCCTGTAGCGTCCCATCATGCTCACCATATCATCGTATTTGGCAGTAACCATGGAATCAACGAAGTACTTGCCGAATTTGTGTCTGGCAAATTCGCATTCCCTCATTATCCATTTGAGTAAATACTCACTGCTAGGACGATCATAGGGACTCACGGTAATCGGTAGTCGGACCTCAACATCTTTGCTGTGTGAGAGTTTGGCCTTGAAAATGGCCTCGTATCTGATGGAAAAGAGTCTTCCAAGAGTAGTAAATCCTTGGGTGTGAGTTAGTGGAATGCCTTCATCGAGCTCGTCCACCAAGTTATTCCTGGAGATGTTGATGGACTGTATGAGCTCTGACTGGTCTTCCACGTATTGTTGCTGCTGTTGAAGGTACTCATCCTGGATATTTTCGTAGTTGCTGGTGAAAAGCTGGAGATAATCGTTCTGCGAGGGAAATTTGAGCAGGAAATTGTGGGAGTATCCCTGGGTGTTGATCTGGGAATTGTCGGGGGTTAGAACGTGGGTCTGGGTGTGGATTTTCAATTCTTTGCGCGGAGGAAGTCCTCCTTCGTGACATTCTAGTATTTCTTTAAGCTGAAGCGTCATTTTGTTGAGCCGAAGATTCTTCTTGAATTTGTTGTGCAGGAAGTTGGTCAGGACCTTGGACGAAAGCAAGAAGTCGTCTCGTGGACCAAGGGAAGAAACCGGAATGCAAAGTTCTACCATGATTTGTTGGTCTCCCGACACCCTGGACTCCATTATGGGCTCATTGAACTGTCGATACAACGGGAGCGTGTCGTAGAGCTTGATAGGAATGGGAAATGTCTCCATATAGTTCAATTCGGAGTCAACAGTCTCTCCACACGAGATTATCACACATAAGGTATGGACGGTAGAAGCCTGCCAATTGGGAAACAGGCCGCTAGAAATGACGTCTTTTGGCAACGGGATCAACACCGGGATGTCGAGACCCAATAATTCTCGGTGAAATTCCCCTAATGGTGGTCGATAGACGTAAGGGTCCTCATGGATTTTGAACTCACGAAGTGTATCATTGGAACCGATGGTGGAGGGAACGATGACCTTTTGGGTTGTTCGTAATTCGATTCCCACCGACCGAATCTTGAAGGCCTGGCAGTTAGCCGGTCGGATTTCGATCACAGTGTCAATTCGGGGCTTGAGTTAGTATAACTATTGTTAGAAGACATGCTCGGAACTCACGAGCAGAGGGGGCCCCAGACCCCGGGTTTTTCACGTACAATGCTTCGAGAAACCCCAGGGCAGCCCTGGACCAAGCTGAACTCGGTTAGCCGAAGGCTGCAGGTGACAGGCAGGGGAGTTTTGGGAGGTGTCATGTTGTTTGGTAGAGGCGGTGATGTTTATGTGCAGTGCACCAGAGGGTAGGCAGGTGTATTGCTGACTAAGCGCTTACGTAATCAACCACCAAACTTCTAGTAAAATGCTAAACTTCTAGTAAAATGCTAAACTTCTAGTAAAATGCTAAACTTCTAGTAAAATGCTAAACTTCTAGTAAAATGCTAAACTTCTAGTAAAATGCTAAACTTCTAGTAAAATGCTAAACTTCTAGTAAAATGCTAAACTTCTAGTAGATTCCAGGTATAATACTATGCTGGAGAGCGAAATCATCGAACTTCTGCTTGTAGAACCGGAGTGTATCGCGAGAACTGATCGTGAGGTTCACCAGGACGAACACAAGACTGGCAAGGAAGCTTGCAGGAACCAAAAGCCGCGGGGTTCCGCGCAAACTCAACAAGAACAAGACAAAGTAGATCTGGATCTCGTCAAAGTAGTGGGCACAGGCCACAAACCAGAAGTCGGGCTTCGAGTACTTCTTGAGCGACGCCAAGTGATTGTGGTGCACGAATTGCATCACCGAGGCTACCAGAAACCAAGCAAAAAGAGTCCAATCGATAAAGTCCCAGGCAGGAGCAGTAGTCACATGCGATTCACGCAAGGCAACAAAGCTGGCAATACTCACCAATAGGTAGTGCATCATACCGACAAAGTAGTGGAGCACATTAATGGGGGAGGTGGGAGAAAACCGGGTGAAATAGAGAGATTCCACCAATCTGCGAACTCCCTGGATAAGAAGCATGCGGTGGATGATATCGGCACTTTTGAAGGCACCAGCGTTGCCAGAGTGTCCAACTGGAGTGTCCAATGTTCTTTGGGCCAACAGAATGAGCAAACCAGCGGTGGTGAGAAAAGCATAGAAATGGGTGAACCAGGACTTTGGCACAGTAAGACCTAACAACCAGTCGACGTAGGACCGCCAGTAGCCGCCACCCGGTTGACACTCTTTCTTGATGGACACGTTTTTGCCGTAGAGCAAGAGATTGTTCAACTGGGGGAAGATCTTGAGCACGATAATGGTGAAGGTAGCAGCCGCATAGACTGCGATGACTCCAATCAGGAGATAGGCCAACATGGTGGGGATTTTTTTTGGGGGAAAATCGGGTCGTACGAAGCGACGACGGAAATGGCTTCAAAAAGCGGTGTTTTTGGCCGTGTGGTTCCGGTTGGTGGGGGGGGGGGTGTGGTTTCCGGGGAAATTTCAATCGCAACTCAACTTGCGAATTGGCACTCAGAAGAAGTGCCAAAATGCTCGGAACAACTGCGGACAGTATCTAGGACAACAGAAACAGTGTAAAAGACAAATCACAGATCCGGTTCGCCCCCATGTCTGGAGTTCAGGTTCCTGTGAAAATGTCTAATTCATCCTGGATTTTTCACTCCTACACATTCCTGCACACCTGCACGCACCAAGCTCGCTTCCTCTCACCAAAGATAAGCCTGACTCACTGCATGCCACGGCAGGAGCAAGAGAAGTGCCAAGTGTCGCAGTAGTAGTGTCGGGACCCGCCCAGGAGGACCCTGGGACCCAGATGTGACCAATTTCCCGGCATCAGCAGCCCTCATGCCGACGTAGAATGGGAACCGATGCCTGGAGTGAAAAATTCGTCTATCGCAGCCAAAACAGCCCCAAACCGCACCAAACTCGCCCAGATTTCACTAGCACCCTCCCTCTATCCCCCTCTATCCTGGGCAGTCGATTCCCGTTGTCGCCCACACAATGCCGTCCCTGCAGCACGCCCCGGCTTTATCGCAGTTTTGGTGGTGAGTCCAACCCCGGTGTCGTGCCTGCACCGTGCGATTGCGGCCCGTTCTGACTCACAAATTTTTCAGTATATAACCTCACCAATAAGTTAGTCCTTCCATTCCAACCATGTGTGGTATCTTCGCCTCGTTCAAACACCCCGAGATCGACACCTTCAAGGCCAAGGCCTTGCAGTACTCCAAACGCATCAGACACCGCGGTCCTGACTGGTCCGGCAACGTCACCCAGAACTCCACCATCTTGTGCCATGAAAGATTGGCCATCGTGGGTTTGGACTCCGGGGCCCAGCCCATTACTTCTGAGGACGGAAACTTCACTCTTGCCGTCAATGGTGAGATCTATAACCACATCCAGTTGAGACAGGAGCTCTCGGAGTACCCATACAAGTCGTTGTCGGACTGTGAGCCCATCATTCCGTTGTTCCAGAAATACGACGTGGATGCCCCCAAACACTTGGACGGCATGTTCGCCTGGGTGTTGTACGACAAGAGTCGGGACCGGATCGTTGCCGCACGTGATCCCATCGGCATCACCACCCTCTATATGGGCAAGAGCAGTGCTCTGCCCAAGACTCGGTACTTTGCCTCTGAATTGAAGTGTTTGACCGACGAGTGTGACGAGATTTTCGCTTTCCCTCCCGGCCACGTGTACGACTCCGACTCCGATGAAATGACTCGCTATTTCACCCCATCCTGGTGGGATGGCTCCAAGGTTCCTTCCACCAAGGTGGACTACACCAAGGTGCGGGAAACGTTGGAAATGGCGGTCAGAAAGCGGTTGATGGCCGAGGTTCCCTATGGAGTGTTGTTGTCGGGCGGTTTGGACTCGTCTTTGATTGCTTCCATCGCTGCCAGAGAAACCAAAAAGGTGGCAGCCCATCCCGAAGGTGTTGACGCTAACAAGGAATTATCCGGAGTGGACGCCAAGGGCTCGTTGCACTCGTCTGGATGGAACCAGTTGCATTCGTTTGCCATTGGCTTGCCTGGTGCCCCCGACTTGATCGCTGCCGAGAAGGTGGCCCATTTCATTGGTACCATTCACCATTCGCACACCTTCACTTTGGAAGAAGGCTTGGATGCGTTGAACGACGTGATCTACCACTTGGAGACCTACGACGTCACTACCATCCGGGCGTCCACCCCCATGTACCTCTTGTCGCGGAAAATCAAGGCCCAGGGTGTCAAAATGGTGTTATCTGGCGAAGGTTCCGATGAGGTGTTTGGAGGATACTTGTACTTTGCCAATGCGCCTTCTGCTAGAGATTTCCATCAGGAATGTGTGCAGAGAGTCAAGAACTTGCACTACGCCGATTGCTTGCGGGCTAACAAATCCACCATGGCGTGGGGCTTGGAGGCCAGAGTGCCTTTCTTGGACAAGCAGTTCTTGGAGGTGTGCATGAACATCGACCCTGAGGACAAGTTGATCAAGCAGAGCGAGGGCAAGATCGAGAAGTACATCTTGAGAAAGGCGTTCGACACCTCGGACGAGCCCGGAGTGGAGCCCTACTTGCCCAGCGAGATCTTGTGGAGACAAAAGGAACAGTTTTCCGATGGAGTGGGATACTCGTGGATTGACGGCTTGAAGGATGCTGCTGAAGAGGCGGTTTCTGACGAGCAATTGAAGAGCCCCAAGCCCGAATGGGGCGACGACATCCCCACCACCAAGGAAGCGTACTGGTACAGATGCAAATTTGATGAGATGTTCAACAACTCCAAGGCTGCGGCCACTACGGTGATGAGATGGATCCCCAAGGCAGAATGGGGCTGTCATGCCGATCCTTCGGGCAGATACGCCACTACCCACGAACACAAGGTGTAGGAGGGAAGCTGGCAATGAAAATTCATAGTAATGTATTTATATGACCTTTGTATGGGGACGAGGCTGCTGATGTCGATTCTGTTAATAGACTGTCATAGTACGTATTATAGAGACGGATGTAGGAGGGGGAGGGATGATTGAGATGGGTTTAATGCAATTTTGGGATGTGGAAGTGGTGGATAATTTATGTGGTTATAGGTATGATTTCTTGACATGGTAGTATATTAGAGCACCATCTTGAGTTGGCATGGGTTAAAATATGGTGGTGAAGGGTCCGTTCTGAATTGTGAACGTATAATTGACAAGTTTTTTTCTGGAAGATAGCCATTGCCTCTTTTAGATTGGCGTTTCTTTTGTGGTTTCCTTCCGTTATTTCAGGATGAAGCTTTGCTTCGCTTCTAGTGATCCTGTATCTGTTATCTCCGGATTTGTCACTCTTCCAGTGATTCTGTATCTGTTATATCAAGATTTCTCCCTCTTTTAGTAATTTCCATCTATTATCTCATGATAAGCTTTGTCCCTCTTCTATTGATACTGTATCTGTTCACTTTTGAAGCATCGACCCTCTTGACGTTGAATTTCAAAATTTAACCTTGATGAATATTTTGCTACAATCTGCTTCTGTCATAATATGTATAGTGCGTTACATCAGCCTATACACCTCGAGATAATACATTTGCAGCCCGCTACTTCAACAATTCGGCCACAACATTCTCGTCCCTCTCGAACCATCCTGCCTTGGCGGTGATGCTGTCCAAAGCCTGGCCCAATGATCTGTCGAATCCCGCAAGCGACTTGCCCTTGAAGAACAACTCAATCTCGTCGTGCTTATCCTTGGACTGATAGTTGGGCAAAGTCTCCTTGATAAATCTCTCGAAAATAACCATGTTTGGCGACAAGATTCTGACAAATTCATCGTAGTTGCCGCTGAAGAACTTCCAGAAATCGTCCTTGGTAGTGAGTTGCGAAGACAATGGAATTGCCAAGCTGTTAGAGTTCATTGGTGGAACAATTTCTGGCTTAAGCAAACAGGACATAATCTCACCAGACAACTCCTTGTTCTGAATGTTACCCAAGGATGCAAGAGCAATTTCTCTAGCATCAAGAGAAGATGGGTTAGTGACTTGGTTCAAAATAGCCTCATATTGTTCCTTGGTCAAGGAGTCAGACACACAAATCGAAGTCCAGATAAAGGATCTGATAGATGGATCAATGTCCTTCCCTGCAACCCAATCGTTGAACTTCTCCAACGCGAATTCTGCAACTTCGGGAATACCATAATGAGCAGCATGCTCCAAAACATTGGATCTCAACTTAGACAAGTTGAAGTTGGATTTGCCAATGCTACCAGACTTGAGTTCGGTGACAAACCTCAAAGCTTGACGCTGGTAAAGAGACCTGCCAAACTTCTTCAAATCAGCATTCAACTCTTGGTTGGATCCTAGGAAAGCACTTTTCACCAATTTCAAACTACTACCCAATTCCAACCAAGTGACGTAGTCATCTTGCAAGTCTTTATGGTCAGCGATAGTCTTGAGCAACTTCAACAAAGAAGTAGTAGAGCCACCTGCAACGGCATTGGCAGCAATATCAGCAATCAAGCCAACTCTGTCTTTTGTAGACATTTGTGCAATATAAGGCAAAATGTTCTTTTCCAAGATTTGCTGAGAGTAATTCACTCTAAAAACACCACTGGAATCCTTGTTCAACTTGAAAAATTCATCAGACAATTGAAAGTTGTCAATGATCAAGGTTTCACTTTCAAAAGAGTCAATAACATTTCGGACATTTGCATCCGTATTGATATTCAATGGAATCCACCATTTAGTCTGGTTCTCCTCGTCTTTTGCATCTCCACTGTTAAGAAATCTAGATTGATTCAAAATCAAACTCTTCGAAGCCTCGTCATAGTCGACCTTCACAATAGGGTACCCAACCTTTTTAATCCAGGAAGACATGAACTGGTTAAGTGGCTTTCCAACCACTTCACCAATGCAGTTCCACAAATCATTGGAAGTGGCATTTCCATACTTATTTCTGTTCAAGTACAAAGCAACACCCTTCAAGAATGGTTCAGTTCCCAAGTAGTTGGAAATCATCAAAATAGTTGATGCTCCCTTCAAGTAAGAGATGGCGTCAAAAACCTGGTCGATATCCAAAGCATCAACGACTGGAACTTCAATTGGGTGAGAGTTTCTCAAGCCGTCCAAGTTGAGAGCCTTCTGCAAAGATTCAGAGACAAAACCTGAGAAGATGTCCCACTCAGGAAACAAGTAATCCACAGCGTAATTTCCAACCCAAGTAGCAAAACCTTCATTTAACCATAATTCATCCCACCATTTCATAGTAACCAAATTACCGAACCACTGATGAGCCAATTCGTGAGCAATGACATAGGCGACCTTTTGCTTATAGGAAGAGTCAGAAGTCTTTTCAGAGTACAACAAGGAGGTACTTCTGTAGGTGATTAAACCCCAATTTTCCATAGCATTGTGCGAATAAGCATGAACGGCAATGAGATCCAACTTTGGCAAAGGATAGTCAATTTCGAATACTTTCGAGAAATAGTCCAAGATTTTTGGTACAATTTCCAAAGCCAACTCTGCAGATTCAAGATAGCCCTTGGTGGTGTAAATTCTCACTGGAATTGGCTTATCGTTTACTTTGGTGGTCTCAGTGAAGGTTTCAATGTATTCGAAATCACCACATGCCCAGGCGACCAAGTAAGTTGACATGATAGGTGTGATCTCAAATTCAACAGTCTTCAAGTCTCCGTCCTGTGTCTCCTTCTCAACTGGAGTGTTGGACAAAACAGTCCAATCATTCCTGATGGTGATGTTAATTTTGAAAGTTGCTTTTCTATCAGGTTCATCTAAACATGGAAAAGCTCTTCTAGCATCAGTAGCTTCGAATTGAGTAGAAACCATGGCCTTTTCTTCACCATTCTCAGTGTATGTGGACTTGTAGAATCCCATCATGTTGGAGGTGATGGGACCAGCATACTCAACTTCCGCCTTGATCTTCCCGGACTTGACCACCTTGTGAAATTTTACAACAAAGAACTCCTTTTCGCTGATCTCTGCGATCTTTTCAATTTTGATTTCCTCCTCTCCGGTTATGGAAACCTTGTTGATGGTCAAATCTCTGTAGTTCAAGTGTAACTCATCCGTTTCTTTAACGACATCCAATTCAATCATGACCTTTCCGCTGAAAGTATCAGCAACAATATCAACATTGCTGATGTATACGTCATAATGAGTGGGTTTCAATGTAGTAGGTAAAGTCGTATAATAAGTGGCCATCGTTGGAAGATGAAAGTACGGAGTTTTTGATTTGAAGCTCGCGCAATGTCTTGTCCCACCACTGCCATTGCCAATTTACTTTGTGAAGGGGAAATTTTTAAATTTTGAGAAGCTCAAATGCCACGTAACTCACACTCCAAAGCATTAATGGGTTATGTAGTGGAAGCATTGAGTAGTTACCTAGTTGGTACTGGAGTCCTGCTTCCCTATGACAGTTACGCGAGCTTTATTATATTAGTGGGATCAGGGCTCGACTACTTTAGTTGATCGGCACAAACTACCTAATGTATGGGGTAATATCCATCGGAAGCTCTCTAAAATCACTGTCTGGAGATATTACAGTCCATTTCGATAAAATTTTTGGCTTAAAGAGTCAAGCTATGATTTGGCTGTACAGATGCGACCACCAATGTACCATTTCTTGGATTTGGACTTGTAGTGCCAGCAATTATTGTTCACAGTAGGGGCATCTTGAGGAATCGTCGACAGCAAGAGAACCTTCAAGTATTGACATGTGGATTTGAACTCAATACCGCAGTAGAAATAGAGGATTATACCTCTTCTTATAGGCTTCTGTCCCACAAGCTATAGTCAGTCATGCATGACTCGACTACATGGAGACTCGTACCAACTCAACCTACATGCATATGCATGCAAGTTGAAAAATATCATACACCCCCCTCCACCCTCAAACTGTAAAAGGCCTCAATATCCCCCACTTGAGCTTAGAATTAAACAGTCAATCAACACGAAGATAACACAACAGCTAACATTAATTAGCTTCCAAATAGATCCTTCAATCAATTGACATCATCAATTGACATCACACCATGCAACGCTACAACTACCCTGCCTTCTATCTGTACCTCTAATATCCGTTTGATAGAGCCTTTCTCCATATTAATTTGCTGTTGCAAATGGCAAATAGTTGCAAATTCTCATTCCCCCTCATCCTCACCGATCAATTGTTCCCAAGATCCGACTCACGCACACCCCCTAGAAGTCACCGGAACTGATCCTGCGCTTCACCCCCCGCCCCCATATGTACACCCCTTGTTCGAGCGAACCATTTATAATCCCACACGACTCGTTATGACCCCACCTCGGAGATACCGTGACCCGTCACACTCTCCGCGACATCGCTCATAACTCGCCAAGTCTGTATTGGACTAATTAACTCCTATAAAGCCCCTCATCTAGGCAAAGTGTCCCCATGAGTCAAATGAAAGGCACAACATTGATAGTAACGGTCCTCGCATTTTCTGCCTCTGTCCAGGCAATCCAAGGATCCGATCAGGGCGCCGCCAAGTGTGGATACGTGTCGGTGGAGGGACACCGAGAAGCCGCCATTGAACTCTCCAGAGCTGATTCCAGAGTCTCCGTATTGGCATTCAAATACACTGACATCTTCAATTTCACCAACTTGCCTCCAGTGGAAGAGTGGTCGGATCCCAACAAGGACAGGATCCCCAGTACGCTATTAGATGCTGAAACTGGAAAGTTCGTGCTTCAACCTTACAAGGACTTCTCCATTGACCAGGTATTCAATGAACCAATTGAGCCAAAGCAGGACTTGAAATACACTGTGAACACCACAGGCTTCTACTGCGTGTACTTGGCTACTGCAGACGATTCGCCGTTTTCGGTACTGGTTGACTTTCACAATGCCCATGGGTATTTGACGTACTTCTCGTACGTCAATTACACGGTTCAGAAATGGGTCTTCTTGGTTGGATTGGGATTGTTTTTATACTTGTTCTACTACATCTTGAGATTCAAGACCTCTGGTGGATTAGATTCCATTTCCTTGCTTTCCAAAGCAGTCATCTTCTTCGTCCTTCTACCATTTGTTGTCGTGACCTTGGTAAATATCATTTCGGATTTCCTCATAAACAGATGGGGCTCCAAAGGTCTTCTCAAGCTCTTGGATGTGGCCAGTGTCTGGATGAATGCCGCTTTCAATGTTCTAACCCAACTTTTTACCCTTTTGTTTGCCATGGGCTATGGAGTGGTATACTACCATGAAGGAGGTTCCAGAAATTACAGAATAATCCCACCGGGATATATCAAATTGGCAGTTGGGTTGTTTGCAAGTAACATGTTGATCTTGGCACTCTTTTTACTTGCTCTCGCCTTTGCGAATTCCTCCAAGGCTGTGTTAGCAACCGTCGATGATTTTTCATTTTCTATGAATACTGGTGTTATGGATGAATCCATGGGCAAGGTTGGTCAGATTGCCATTAGTTTGCTCGCTTTCATGAAATTAATCTGGTTTATTGTGACCATTGGATATTATTTCAAGACGAGAAAGGCCATCAATGCATTTCCTCCCTCGGATAACGGAGAAACCAACCAAAGGATCATCAACTCTTACCGTAAGTCTATCTGGGTGATATTCGTGGTGCCGTTGATCGTTGGAGTGTTGCTTGGCCTGATTGCAGTTTTCCGAGCCATTTCTAACAACCAAGTGCCTGTTGATGATTTTGCCGATAGACCTGAGTTGGTGCTCTCTGTTGTGATGATGCTGTCGATCGAGACGTATTTCTCCTACCCACTGTTGGTGACTCTGTTGCTTGCGGCGTACTTGAGTTTTTTCATCATCGTGACTTTGTTGTTTGTCATCTGGATCAAGGACAACAACGGGTTGATTGTGGAGAAGGGAGACGTGATCGACGACCAGTTCACGGTGGAAAGCGACGACGAGAATCTTACCATATAGTGAATCTGCTACACGGGTCTAATTTGCTGTTCACGGAACAGCTAGTATTACATATTTTAAGCTTTATTTTACATACTAGTTTCTACGCTTGCTCTTGGACTTTTTGAACTTGTTGTTTCTGTTCTTGTTGAACGTGCGAGTGGGCAAGCTCTTGTCGACCAATCCGATTTCTCTGGCTAAGGCTGTGCCCAATTCCACGCCAAACTTCTCCACTCTGGCCAAATCCTTCTTGGCAGCTTGTGCTGCTCCATCGTCTCCGAATTTTTCAGCTCTTTGGATCTTTTTCTTCAACAATTCCACTGCCAATTGCTTTCTTTCCTCGGGAGACAACACCTTTGGTTCTTCCTTAACTGGAGCCTCAACAGAAGGCTGAATCACCGTCAAAGTGGATTCTTGTGAAGGAGCAGCTTGAGTGGCTGCAGCAGAAGCTTCAGATGCTTCAGAAGCTTCAGAAACCTTCTTTTCTGCAACTTCGGGGACTGCAGCTTCGGCTGCAGCTGCAGGTTGGGCTTCGGAAGTTTCTCCTTCAATGGGAAGCAAATCGTCTCCATTGGCATCAGTCTCGGTGAGTCTTGCAACCAAATCAGCCTTTTTGCCGTCTGTGGTCAAGCCCTTGGCCTTCAAAAGCTCCTTTAATTGGGCCACAGTTTGAGAAGCGTAGTCTGCCATGGTGGTGGTGTTTGTTGAATGTATTGTTGACAGCGCAGAAATGAAGGTTTGGGTCACGTGATGACGAGAAGGTTGTCTCGTTTGAACGCTGTACCTTAGAGGGTGCAAAAGGAAGAAAGTGGGCAGTTGGGGGAGAGGAAGGAAAGAATGGGATGTGGAAAGTGCGGGAAGTAGTTTTTGTATGGGAAATTTTTGACCAGGGTGGGTCAACGAATTTTTGTGGTGGGTTATTTGGTGAGAATCAAGATTATGATGAGAACACTGTGGCCAGTGAAAAATGGGCATCGTGGTATGGTATTTGGTGTTGGTGGTTAGAGAGGGGATTGAGAGACGGTGGGTGGAAGAATAGGAGTGAAATTTGGGTCTATTGAATTTTTGGCTTCCGTTGATGAGTTATGGTAAGTAAGGAATGAGAGAGAGGAGGAAACGCTAGCGAGAGGGAGATAAGTGTGGCCAGGGAGTTTGCTGGAAGGTTTATGAGAGGAATACTGCAATACCCTGGAATTTTAGCGTCTCTGGCTAATTTTTTAGGGGCGACTAAACTTGTTTGAGAAGTGAGGTTGAAGAGGACCAACTTTTTGGAGTATTCACCAATTGCTCCCTTGCCATGGTCAATTCCATAGATTAGACGTTACTCTTTGCGTACAACATTTATCAAATACCTCTTTCTATCAATTTTATGAGTTAATCAAATTTTCCATTTATACCGATTTTCATGAATTTCATCAAAATTCATAATAATTCAATTCCACAGAACTCTCCAATTTCTCTCAAAACACACCTCCCTTGTCCCCTCCTACACCCTGTAGCAGATCATATTATACACTACCTCCATACTATACACTAATAAAACACAACAGCCCCTAGTACTCCATCTCCACATCGTTTTCCTCGCCTCCTCCCACCGAGAACATCAACCGTTCGCCATTCTCGATCCGCTGCCACACCCCGAGCATCTCATACTCGGCAATGGTGTCGTCCAACTGCTGGATAATATAGGATTGGCCAAGAATACGATCGCGGACTTCTTGCATAGTCAAAATACGAGGACCTCCAGAGCCGTCTCCACGGGCCATACCGCTGATAATGCTGTAGATCTTCGACGTGGGGGACTCGTCTTCCCGAATTGCTTCGTCGTTGGCATACAACGACGATTTTGACACTTGAATCAACCGCAATGCCTCGTCCACGTCTTCAAACGTCACCACACTGTCGAACCGGAGCCGGGCCGACGCCTGGGACATCCGGAGAATACCCAACAATGTCCGGGGCGTGATATGGCTGAACTTTTTCACCGATCCTTCGTTTCTTTGGCTTTCTTTGCGCATATTAATATATTGCTGAACAACGTAATCTCCCACTTCCTTGGGCACCGTGGGCCGGTAGGTACGTGCCCGCGACACGTATTCACGGATGGTGGCCAGGTCCAACGGCTCGAAGTCCATGGCAGGCTGTCGGTTGTGCATGTGGACGTAGGCGACGTGATTTGCCAATCTTTCGTCATTCTCACGTGAGGGTTGATCCAAGATCAAGTACATCACGTCGAACCGCGACAACAACGCCGCAGGCAAGTTGATGTTCTCGTGGGGCGACAACCGGGGGTTGTAGCGGCCATAAAGCGGATTTGCAGCCGCCAAAATTGACGTTCTGGCATTTAACGTAGTGGTGATTCCAGCCTTGGAAATAGAGATGGTTTGCTGCTCCATAACCTCGTGGATGGCAGTCCGGTCGCCCTCTTCCATCTTATCGAACTCGTCGATGCAGCAGATACCGTTATCGGCTAAAACCAACGCTCCTCCCTCCAAAACCATCTCATCTGTGATGGGGTCTCTCATTACTGCCGCAGTCAAACCCACTCCAGAGGAGCCTCTACCGGTGGTATACACCGATCTTGGGGCAATTTTGTTGATGGCCTTCAACAACTGGGACTTGGCCACACCGGGATCACCCATAAGACACACATTGATATCTCCCCGAATTTTCATGCCGTCTCCAATGGTTTTGGTAACACCTCCGCACAAGAGCAAAAGCAAAATTTTTTTAATATCGAGGTGGCCGTATATCTCTGGGGCGATCGATTGGGCCAATTTGTTGTAGACGTCGCCGTCGGCAATTAATCTGTCGATTTTGGCCGCTGCTTCGGCCGAAATATGGCTGGAATCGTACTGTTTTTTGTGCTGTTTGACATGTTGCGCTTCAAGGTAAGTTTCCGTCAATAACCCTGCCTTCAATGCCCGGAAACCGGTGTAGGGTGCCGGCATGAAGATTCCCGACACATCCACGGTGTCTCCTGGGTTCATGGACCGCACAAGATCGCCATTTACGTGTACCGTGAGAGTTCTTGGAATGTGGCCTACCGGCACCTGATTGGACAATTCCTGGAGCTTGACCTCCTGGAAACTGGAGAACTTGGATGCCCGGGTTGACATGAACAACTGGCCCTTGTTGTTATCGGCTCTGCAGGCGGGAGAGGTGCATTCTGCCAACGGAGTGAAAACGCGAGAATTGACCTCCTGGAACAACTCGTATCCGCATTTGTCGCAGGTGTAGGCGTTAACAATCACACTGGGCTTGACGTCGCTCACTCTGGTGACGATTCCACGCACGGTGATGTAGTTTCCCACATGGGAGCCCTTTATTTCACGGACACTCAAAGTCTTGGATCTGTTGTCAAACGGCTTGAAGTAGAGGCAGTAGCGCCGCGTGAGCTTGTCAGGGAACACGTTTTCGGGGTCCTCTGGGGGCTGTTGGTCACGAGAAGTGTCATTATGGCTGAAACCATCCCGCAAGGCATTGTACTCGTCTGCATTCTCCTGCTGCAATCGCAAGTTGCGCAATTTCCGCTGGTGCAAGATCACGTCCAACACGTCGTCCTTGTAGCTGACTTCCTTGGTGGGTTCGGGCATGAGCTCGTCAATCACGTTGCTGAAGAGTTCGAGATAATGGTTGGTGTTTTTCACGAGAGCAGCCACCAAATGGCTGGGGCTAGCTTGCGACGAGCCGTCGCCGGCGAAGGCGTTGTTTTGAAACCGCCGCAAGTCCTCCAATTCGATGTAAATGGTGGAAACGTCACGATTGGCCACTTGTTGAAGAATATTCATGTACTTGGGACCAACAGATTCGGAATCGTCCATGGAAACGTCATCAGTGGCGGCAGATTCCTTGTACGAGGTGAGGAAGTCCTTGACTACCGTCTTGAGCTCCGCATAGTTGACATTCAACTGAATTGAAGGCAACACTGTGGTGGCAGACATGGTGAAAAATTAGCGGGGTGCTAGTGGGGCAGCCGTTTTGAAGACGATCGCAGGGATTCTTGGGGACGATTAAAGGGGGATTGAACACTGGAGCGTTGGAGCGGTGATATTCTCGAAAGAGAATGGGAAGAAAGTGGGATGAGGGCTGGCTGGACGCGTCCAATCATTTAACCTGAATAGGAAGGAGGGTATGGGTCACGTGGGGAGACGCGAGTGGTGCAGGAGGGCTACATAGAGGATTATTAAAGTGAGTGAAGTGGTGAGTATGTGTATCGTTGATTGTGTATCACTGATTGTGTATCACTGATTGTGTATCACTGATTATGTATGACTGTTTGTGCATGTGTTCTGGTAAAAGTTTTTGTGGGAGATTGTAGTATGGAATTAATTTTTGGTAGTGGGAAATGAGGGTTACATAGTGACTCGTGAAATCCGACTTCTGAACTACTTCCATAGTGAAATTGGAGGCATTAAAGAGCGAGTTAATTGAATGGTTGACATGCCCAGTCGATCTCTGTTGAGAAGTGCACTTCATGGTAGATATTTCTGGGATAGAATAGTTAGACTATAGGAGTTTGACATTGTGGAATATTCATCTTCGTTATAACCTTCTATGTCCTTAGTACACACAAAGAATGTTACCCATGAGGGTGTTTTCCTATGTCTTTGAATTGAAATATCGAAGTATACAGAAATGGCTCAATTAGCATGAGAATTGTCCATAAATACCACCTCTTTTTCCCCTATTCATTCAATTTATCGTAAATTGCTTCTATTTATCTCCATACTTAATATATCAGCGATTTGTTCCAACTGTTACCATGTTTCACACCCTGAATTCTATACATTGGCATTCTTTCAGATGATGTGTCGTTGAAATAAACCCTTCGGTGAAACAGACACCCTTCTCTATTTTTAAACCTTATTTGACCGCTACATTCAACTTTAATAACCGTGCATCCATAAACCCTATAGTCAGGAGCACCGAAGCCAATATCTCGTACCTAAATCAAAAAGTGGCTCTGCATGAAGAGGAAGGCTCCAAGAATCAAGAACTGATATTATCTACTCTTTGATGAACTTGCTGACGTTCTTTCCGTCCCAATATTCAGTAAGAAATTAGTACTATTAGAGTCCCTAGTATTGCTGATTTGACTATAGGTAATGGAATGAATTGTCAAGGAGCCTAGGGCAGTACCATGCATAAGGAACTCAGGGCTACGCCACTGTTCGGCCTTCCCGATTTGAAATACTGAAGAGCTATATATATTGAGGCTCCACCTGTTTTATCATCTACAATTGCTTCTAACCAAAGATGAGTGTCAATGCAGGGAAATGGTTTTCAAAAGACAACTTCAAGGATATTCCTGATGTGAATATTTTCCCCAATGCGTCTATCTTCAATCGCATTCTTTATACATTCGGTAAAGAAAAGGAAGTCTTCCTCAAGTTCTCCACTGTCAATGATGAGATACTTTCGTATGATGAGTTGGCTCTTCTCGACACCAGGTCCCGTACTCTCAAAATCGACGAGAATAATTCCAGATATATCGTAGTCGCTTCCAATGAAGAAGGCAAAATAGCCATTCTTGGGGAGTTGACACCAAGACATGTTCAAAAGTGCAATTTCGGGAGTAACTTCAAACTCCAAAACCCCGATGATTTCACCATAGTCCTGCTCTCGGAAATTTATTCTCCAGACGTGTTGAAACTCGAAAACTTGGTGGCAGAGACCAATGCCAGACTTGACGGTAAATTTGACGTTATTGTCAGCCAGATAAGAGATGGAATCAAATTAGTTTGAATTGGTTTTTGATGCAGAGAGAAATCTGCTGGTACTATTCTACTGGTAATAATTAACTATTTAATTGAAAAAGTTTGGTGTTAGCGTTTGGGAAGGTTATACCAAGGTTGTTTTGGAAGTCTTTTTAATATACGCTTGTTCTGTTTAGACTTAGGGGTCCTAAGTATTCAACCACTAAAAATAGTTCAATTTTGATGTTCATCAATGATCATTAGTTTTCTGAATTGCCATTTATTGAAATATTTGCCAATTACACCATTTAAGAACATGATTCAGGGACTCACACTGAAGCCACAACTCTCTTGACAGGGGAATACGTCAACCGTAGGAAATCTCGAGACAATTGTCCGTGACTAGCCAACGAATGCAGTTCACGTAGATACACCAGAAATTAACTAGGTAATACCATAGACTTCCTTCCTCTTGATTTTCGATCATAAACCCTTTTGCGATGTGTCAAATTTGACGTGTAATTACGTCAAAAATAAAATGTTAGAGCCTTCGCAACATGTGGCATAATTGCCGAGCACAAACACAGTCAGACCAGAAGAAGAAGGTTCGATTCATGTGATATCGAGAGCTTAGAATTTGATGATTTTGCTGCTAAACGTGTCTGTTCTTTACTTCTCATGTGTCTACGTCAAGAGATAAGGCATCTATCATGACAATTGCACAATTGACATATCCAAGAATTTCTGTTCTAATTGAGTTCTGTAGATGATGCAAGAAAGAATGACCTACAACAGGAAATTAAGGGTTACCCTGGTCTCATTTTTTAGCACTCTAAATATTATTTCCCTGAGGTTATCCCGAGTTCACATTCGGATACAAGGAGACTCCCTTCTGGGTCCATGATGTAGGCAACGAGGCTCGCCCAAGGAGTCTCGGCTCAAGCTTCTTAAATGGAACAGAACGCCTTATGCATTGAATTGCCCCCCCAAAAAAGACGAATCAACAATTGGAACTAGGACCATACCAGAAATACAACGAATTGAGTTAGCATTCTACAATCGGTTCTGATACATAGCGGCTAGTTTTTCCCAGCAGGCACAAGTAGAAAAGGATCTATGGCCACTTCAAGAATGACCATTCAATTTAAGATTTATCGAGCAATATACAACGATACTCAAGAAATAATCACAAGGTTTATGAGTCAAATTCACCGTATATTGCGAAGCATGTGCCGAGTGTGGTAGCTTTTCCAATTTCTGACCCCACAATGTTATTTATGGTTCTAGATTCTTATTGAATTGAAAGCAACCTTGCAGTCGGGGTGGTCAACAACGTGAGACTCCATGCAACGTTGCAGTTGAGATTAAACTATTTAGGTAGACTTGCACATTGTGCACTTACTCCACGATTACTTGTATGTATATATTGCAACAATTGTGTCTTTAAAGTAGACAATTAGAAACCAATGGGTTCCGATGCTGACATGTGGTTTGCCAAAGATGAGTTCAAAGTTATTCCTGAAGTGAACGTTTATCCTAACGTCTCCGTCTTCAACTGCAAACTCTACACATTTGGAAAAGGTGAAGGTGAGAAGGAAGAGGTCTATGATAATCTCTTCTCCGTGAACAAGAATATTCCCTCGTATGACGAATTGATCCTTCTCGATACAAGATCGTGTAGAATGACGAAGCAAAGCTAGCAGTTTTGGGAGAATTATTTGTCAGGTACGTCAAGAAGAATAAATTTGATGGCTATTATCTTGGAGTAAAGAACGCGGACGACTACGATCTCGTTTCTCTCACTGAGATATACAAACCTGAGGAGTTGGAAAGGGACCATCTCTTTGACATGGTAAGGAAGAGATGAATAGTTTTAATGAGTACGCGCCTCAGATCAGAAAGGGGTATTCAGAACCCAAACAATTTAGGTTGTGCAGAAAACTGGAGACTATTTTCAATTTTATCCTCGAGTGCTACGCTATAGAATCTATATTTTAGAATACACAAACTGCCATGTTGAATTTGAAAGTAGGAAACGAACCAAGAGTGGCTTTTTTCATCGCGATAGTTCAGTAAATGGTTATACCACTTGATTTATCTACTGCCAATATTATTCTCAAAAATTTCGTATTGATGGAATCCAAATTATGGAAAATTTCTTGACCGTCATAACTAATGGAACAACCGAAAGACCCCGTGTTTAGATTTCGCCACAACTAAGACGCTTCAGGATAAGGAGTATCTTCCCAGGCGAAATAGCAATGGGACAAAATACAAATATTTAGTTCGATTTTCAAACTGTGCTATATTAGGACAATTATGATTGCAAGAGAAATGACGACTGGGCAAATAAATTGCCCAATTTCTATTCTCACTATCAACTTTGAAGTTTCTTAGCAACTGTGGACATTTTAGGTCTCTAGAGATCTTTTTATTGTTAAAACTAGAGATTAAGCTTGCAGTTTACTAAAGAGTACCGCAGACAGTCTCTTCATAAAATGTATTGCTGTATACCTAATCGTATACTGATGCGAGAAGCAACGTTATTTAGTCAGAATTCCATAATGTATCAAGCCTAACAATTTGAACCTTCAGAAATATTTTCATGATAGTACCAAGAGGTATTCCCTTAGCAAAATTCACCAATTTATTAGAATTCCATCGATTCTAAAACCGTTCATCGTGACAATCGTCACCTACATGGCATTCCATGGATTTGCCCAAACCGGAAAATGATAATACAACAACTATTAAGAAGATAATTCACAGGTTCCTCCAGACGTCCCGAGGAATTTTTGGTCAATCAGAAAATAGTAATTCCCGATTCTGACTTTGGCTACTACATGCATATATCAACAAAATTTATGTTTGACGAACCACGGTAGAATTGGACATAAGATAAGAATGGCAAGCGAATGAAAATCGAAGGAAATTGACCCTTGAAGTTTATTTGTCGCTAATATGAACTCTTTGGATTGACTTATATAGTGGGATTTCGAGGCGAAAGAGCTATATCCTCTTTAGAGAAAGTTATACTGCAAAATTCACGTTTGAAAGGAAATTTTACTATTGAAATATTTACCTATTTATGCCACCTAGACCTTGAAGATAGTTTTCTATGCCTTGCTTTGGTATAATAATATTTGCTCAATTTAACAGTCGTCGAACAAGAAATCACCTTCAATATAAAATACTATTCAGAAGATTTAAACACAACATGCCAAGCTAACATTATTTTTCACCAATCCAAGACTACATCATAGGAGAGTAATTATAATATTACTATTAAAGTCAAGACAGACCAGCTATCCTCCAACCAGTTGGGAATGGACTATACTAAACAGAACGTAGATCTACCAAGGCAAATGCGGCCGAACGCTCTTCTTCGTTGATATCGATGTTTGAATTGGCAGAAGCCTGACGGGAGTGACCACGCTGGCGTTGAAACTTGGAAGGCGGTGATCTAGGAATCCGCAGCTTCATCTTCTGGTTCTTTCTGAGAGATTCGGCGCCAATGGTGGCCCAGTCCTCTTCATCAGTGTCGCTTTGATTGGCCTGGGATGCACTGAAACTACGAACATGATAATTTTCCGTTTCTGGCTTTTTTATCACTGCTAGGGTGGACTGTGCATGTGCTTCATTTTCGTAAGGCTTGTTCAACAAGTTGGCGATCTTGGGGGAGTTTGAGGGCTGGTTGAGTTGCTGTGGGGTCAAAGTGGGCGTCGACACCGGGTTCTTGGGCACGGAGTTGGACAACGTGGAACGGAGATGCGACTCGTTGAAAGAAGACTTTCTTCTGTTAGTGCTCATGGTTGCAGCGATGCTTTCGGGGCTGGTGGCAGAATTGGCGTGGTGGATGTAGTTGCCATTTCCGGTCCACGAGTTAACTGGAGAGGCACTTAACACCGAGTTTGCAGCAGAGGCCGAGGAGTAGTAGGGGTGGAATTGAGGTGTGGCTGGAGGAGGCGAGCTGACGGATACGGTGGAGTTTTTGGACGACGACATGATATAATTGTCCAAGTTTTCTAACGAGTTAAGTCTGGATCTATTGAACAATTGGTGTCTGTAGTGTGGAGCTTTAGAGATGGAACTATTGGGGTTGGAAGAGGACGATCTTCTTCTATTGCGGAAGGCATTGCCACCCTCGTGGGCTGGTGGCGGACTAATTTTCATGGGAACTCTGTTGGCGAATTTGATCGGAGGAGAACACTTGAACTTGTTGATGGACTCGTCGTGGTCAAAAGCAAAGAGTTCATCGTCTTCTTCGTCATCATCGTCATCTCCATCTTCGCCCATTTCCACATTATCGGACAACGCGAATTCATCCTCGGAATCGCTGGCAATCGCGTTGGAATCGGGTTCATTGGGCAATTTGACGTTGTGAAGGTTGGTCTTGGCGTTGGTGATGGATTCTCTTCTTTTGGCGGCAGCTGACGCCTTCTTAGACGCGTTCAGTTTGGCGGCCTGGACGCGGACTTCGCTGACGTGGATCTTGGGTAAATCCGCCTCAGATTCGACGGGAGCACCGCCATTCTTGCCATCGGTGCCTTCGGTAACAATGAAGTCGGAGTCCACGCGGCGGACGGCCCATTGGCCCCAGCCGATTTTCTCAAACACCACGTTGTTGGCCGGGTCGGGCTGTTCCATAGCGGCCATGATGAGCCGTCTCTGCTTGGACAACGACAAGAAGTCGAAGCTGGGGACTTCGATGGCGAGCTGGGCGGTGATGTGGCGGATGGGGAGAGGGCCCTTTTTGATGAGGAGGTTGGCCAACCGCGTGGGGGTGATTTTAGCTGCCACCAGAATGCCCTCGGGGGACGAGGTGGAAAGCAACTTCTTGGAGGACTTGAGTTCTTTGGACATTGGGAGTCAAAAACACACGGTACACCGACACGGACGGAACTTTTCACTGGATTTATTGACTGGCAAGGAACTTTTCAGGTGTTTTCGGGCAAATTTCACCACCGGGTGACGAGGATTGTTTGCAGCAAACGGAGGGTGCACGGGGACGCGGAAGTGGGGAGGGGGACGGCGGCAAACGAAACGCGGACGACACAGGCAGTTTTTGGGCAACTAGTAAAGAAACAGAGAGGAGCAGATTGCAGCACTTAAGACAAGAAGTCGGGGGAGGTCAACACCGTGGTGTGTGTGTTTATTTCAGTGACGTCCTGACTCACAGTCACGTTTTGCGCAATCACGTTAGTTCTGTTTGGGGGAATAATCCAGCTTTGTCTCACTTGCTGGACCGATCGGAGGAATGACCACAGCGTGTAGTATGGGTTTAGTGGCGGTGGAGGGGCAGGTGACGGGAATGGGAGACGTGGTGGGGAAATGTTGGGCAACGGGGCGGAAAAGGAAGGAGTCCGGAGGGTTTTGGCACAGGTCTGGAAATGAGGGTGGAAAGTTGGGGGTTTATATAGTCGTCAAGGGCGGTTGTAATGCAGGGTACGCTAAGGGGTAGCAAAACGCTACGGGTAGTGCTGCCTGCAGCTGCAGGCAACGGCGCAGGTGACGCAACCACTGCAATTGTGACAAGGCTGCGTGGTGGCGGTGATGCAGCCGACGCAGTGCCGTTGCTGACCTGGCGCATATAGTGGGAGGTGCAGCTCGGACAACTCGGACGTGCCCCGCATGCGGCTGGGGCGTTTCCAGGTCCACGCTTCCAGGGTGGGCTGGGTGCAGGACAATTGTTGGCGGAGGATAAATGAGCCATGTTTGGGCCCGAACTGGCCACCATGGACGCGATATCTCCGCTGGCGCCTGCCACGCTTCCCCTGCTTCCGGCACTGACTTTGGCGGTGATTGCAGAGTGCTCTCAATATTACGGCAAAGCTGCGGCTGTGGTGGTCGGCTGCATGCAGCTGCAGCTGCAGCTGCACGCTGCACTTGTCGGGGTGCATGGGGTGGACCTCGCAGCATCCGACGCAAACTCGATCTTAAGGGCCATGGAGCAGGTTTCCACCGTGGCCAGGTTCGTGTGCGGGTCGTGGCAGGTGGTGGCCACCCGTCACGGCCCGTACCTAGTCGGGCATGTGAGTAATTACGACGGCGAGCTACAATAAATGCAACCATTCCCACTTCCGTAGACATGCGGGGCATGCATGTATCCATGGTGGAGCGAACCACCCGGCGTAAATTCAATGGATGCCATGGCGAAGGTGCAACATGCGTCATGCACCCGGCGCAAATAGTGCCGAATGATTGGACTCGATAGGACCACTCAGGAAATCGATGCAATCGCTACTTTGGGCCCTCTCTCGGGTAAACCCGATTCCCAAGGTTGCCTCCGAGGGCCTCCTCTCCTGACTTTTCTGGTTTCAGCCCTGTGAGCCTTTTGGGACATTGTTGCGGATTTCCAGCTAATGGGCACAAAAGCCCATGGCAACTGTACATTTACTGCAATTACTGCAATTACTGCAATCCCTGCAATCCCACCTCAACAACGGGGGAAATCGGGAGATCACCTCCTGGATTTACCGCCTGTGCTGTAGCCGCCATCCTGGCAATTTCCACGGGCCCCTCCGATCTCATGGCCTCGCCTATTGTGCGGAATCCGGAACGAGGCCATTTTTTACGATTTTCACCTGTTGTTATCGCACCCACAACCGCCATTAATGTTCCAGGGGGCTTGCGTTGTCAGGAGAATATTCGCAACCATTGTGGTGCATTCCGCCAGCATGGCAGGGAGAGGAATGTTGGCCTGACTATTACTGCGGCCATGTAAGGGCTATGTAAACCCATAGTGCAATGCTGAGGGGCCGTGAAAATTCCAGCTTCGGTAGAAGATCATAACGTGGGCATGAAATATCGATCTAGTACTTGGTGCATATTTCACCGCAGCATCATATCCGCATTGCTGATTCCATAGCTGATTCCATTGCCGATTCCACGATGTCTGCACCAATTCCACGCCAATTTCACTGATTCTAAACCTGCTGCCACCACGACCTGGTTCATGCATGCAGGGCCAAGTCCATGGGTCGGCCAGACACCCACATGTGTGGAGCTGCCTGGAACTGCGAAGGTTTGCCCTGATTTCGTTCCATCACCTGCGATAACCCCGAAACGGGATCTGCCCCGGTAACCCCGAGAGCCCCGTATTGATCTCGTATGCTTGACTCGGCTCATGATCGCTGCATAGACTACATGCACGTCGGATGCCTTGTTGTGCACCTCTATCGTGGTGGGGAACATTCACGTACCTCGCGCACCTCTTAATTACCTACATGATGCACGTACACGTCACCGGCACGTCACCGGCACGTCACCGGCACGTCACCGGCACGTCAGAGGTGCGTCACAGGTGCATGATGCAACAGGAAGAAGAAGCGGGTACAGGCAATGGTAAACCTGTAGGTGTAGAAGGTGTTTGAGGGTATGGCCCCAATCGGGTGTTGCCCCTGGGTTCCCCGTAAAGCTAATTTGGGCAATTCATTCGATTCGATGAGATTAAGCAATTGCGTAATCAATTGGGCGGGGGTGGGGCAAGGACTCGATTGCGAGATTATGATGCTGATTACAATTGCAAATAATTCAAAGGTTTATTCAATTACAATTGGAGAGTCAATTGAATTAAATGGACTACGGGGTTATTGAGACGGTTTATTGTGTAGAGAGAAGTTAATTGGCCATTTAGGATTATTGGACAGATACAGTTTATTCGATAGAGATCGAGTTAATAGGTCGAAGATGCCGTGAAATTCGTTAAATATTCAGCTAGTTATATTACGATCAAGTCAATTAATAACGATTGTGACTTCAAGGGCTATTTTCACGATCAATTGACCCCATTTCCTCTGTGAGCGGTTTTATTGGCCTGATTGCGCTTTTCCACGGATATCTCCCCCTCCATAGGACCCTCTCCTCGCGATTGACTCGGCCCATTGGCTCTAATATCGCTCAATATGCCCTTCCAATCACGTCCAGATTGCAATTGGCCGATAATTCGGCGTTCCGAGGCAGGAATTCCGGCTCCACTTCTGCAAAAAGCAGAATTTCCACAGTAATATTGGAGAATTTAGGGAAATAGGTCCGTTTGCCTGTTCAGGACTACTTATCCCCTTGTATCAAGAATTCTTGCCCCGAACGCTCCTACACCCCTCTATTTGCCATTCGCCCTCCCCCTATGCACCAACAATGCCGTTTTGGGTGCACTACATCCCCCAGCATTATGTGATTCGCTATTTTTATCGTTTCCCACATACTCGGGTCAAACGTATCTCCACGTGCAGCTACGTCGTCTATAGTTGCAAAATCTCTATTGAAGTCTATCTAATAAACCTCCAAGATGTAACGGCCGTCTTCCTTCATATCCTCGACAACCTTGGCAACCTCCTTAATTTCCTTGCCTTCTCTCTTGGCTCCATTCTTCACAATGTCCTCCAAACAGGCTGTGATGTCCGGAACAGGCCATGTAGGTCCACACAAGTAGAAGGAGCCGTTTTTGGTGACAATGGCATCGGTCAATTCCTCAATGGAGTCTCTAATTTTGTCCTGGATGTAGATCTTTTGCGGCTGGTCTCTGGAGAAAGCAGCACCAATATGCGTCAAAATACCGGCATCCTTGTAGGCCTCCCAGAGTTCTCCGTAAAGATACTCTTCCTTCTTGTGTCTGGAACCCATGTACAAGTAGATTTCACCAATTTCCAAGCCCTGCTGTTGTTGCCAGATTTTTTCTTCAATAAAGGCCTTAAATGGAGCCAAACCAGTTCCCAAACCCGACATGACGATGGGTTGGGTCGACAAAGGAGGAAGCTTCATCACCGAAGGCTTGACACTGACCACCAACTCGTCTCCAATTCTCAAATCAGACAAGTACTTGGAGCAATGGCCGTATCTGGTTCTTCCTCTAGGGTCAACCCAATCAACCACAACGATCAACAAGTGGATGGCATTTTCGTGCAATCTCTGCGAAGAAGCAATGGAATACTCTCTTCTCTTCAATGGAGCGATGATTTTGACCAACTCGGCAAAACTGGGTCTGGCAGACTTAAATTCCTCCAAAACATCGACATAGGTGTCGAATTGTTCGTCTTGTCTCTTTTTTAATTCAGCAGCACCTTCAGATCCAGCCAATTTCTCCAAATGGGCCTTTTCCGTCTCTTCAGAAGCAAATTCAGCTAAAGCTTCGTAGAATCTCTTTGGTGGTTTGCCCAAAAAGTCGACATTTTCAGTCAAAGCTTGTCTAGCCGATCTGATTTCCAAAAGGGACACGTCGTCCTTGTTGGAAACCTCAACAATAGAGTCACCATCAACTCCGTAGAATTTCAAGAAAGACTCGACATCCTCGGCATTGTTTCTACCGTGAATTCCCAAGGCTTCTCCAATTTCGTACTTCAAGCCAGTTCCAGTGGTATCAAATTCAATGTGGAAAATGTTTCTCGAGTATTCCAATGGGGTCAATCTCTTGTTTTCCTGGACTTTGACAACGAAGTTCTTGACAGGCAAGTCGGGTCTCAATTGTTTCTTGACGTTGTAGGCTTCAGGGAACACCAATTTAGTAGCCAAGTGCTTGAAACCAGCTTGGTTGATGGTTTCTTCACCTTCAGCTCCAGAACGAGGATTAGGGAAGAAAGAACCTTCAACAGGGAAGAATGGCAAAGGAACAACTTCTTCTTCTGCTTCTTCTTCTTGTTCCTCCTTCTTTTCTTCATTCTTGTCCTCTTCCTTAGGTTCTGGAATTTCTTCCTTCAAGTCAACCCATTCGGGAGCAACAGGAATTTCACGCAATCCGTTAAGTTCATCAACAGTGTTGATGAACTTGTCCAAAACAACAGCCAACAACTCGAACTGGTTACCGTTACCCTGCAAAAGCTTGTTCACAATAAAACCGTTCAATTCAGGGAAAGTGGCTCTCCAGAAAGCCAATTGGATAAAGAATTCGTTGGAGAGTCCACTGGTGGAAGAATTGAGAGCATCTAATTCTTCAATAATAGAAAAGTCGACTAAAGTCAACTTGTTCTGGTTACTAGCCAATGCTTTCTTGAATTCGAGAGGCAATTTTGGAATAACGTCCTCTTCAAGACTGGCAAAAGGCTTGTGGTTGATAAATAAAACAGTTGCTCCTGGTTTGGCAGTGGCCAAGACATCGTAACTGTTCAAAATTGATAAATCTTCGATAACAATCAAATCAGCAGAGTCAATTTCAGCAAGGTGCTTTCCATTGGAAACAGAAGAAACCTGAGACTGGAAGAGACCTCCTCCTTTAGAATTATCGTACTTGCTTCTGACTTTGACTGTTTTGGAGTCGTCCAAAGACAAAGCAAGAGCGATTTTGTCGGCAGTTTTGACGAAAAACCCGTTGTCCTTGCCCCAGAACAAGAAATTGCCCTCTGGACAGGAGTTGGCGGTGATCTGGGCCAAGTTTCTTGGTTGGACAGGTTGCGATAACACCAAATCGGGATTTAATGAGGAAACAAATTCAGACAAAATTTTGGAAATGGTGATAGGCGTCCAGTTGAAGTTCAAGGGGTACTTGAACTCGTCAATGCTCAAGGAATGATAGACACCTCCTAAGAATAACGCAGCGGTGATGTCTGCCTTCAAAGATGAGGAAACATCGTTTTCATGTGCAACTTGAGAAAGCACGACCAATTTTCTCGTAGACTTGGGAAGAGTCTCGATAAACTTGGCCTGATTGAAGGGCAAGGGCACGCGCACCTTGATCAAGCCAATTCTGGCACCAGAAACGGCTTTTTCAACAATGGAAGCGAATTCTGTGGTTTCGTTAGTTCCGTAAATTACGAACACGGTATCGGCATTTTCGTGGCCCACATACTCAAACTGGGAGTAGTTCTTGCCCGTCAAGGCATTTAAGCTGTCAAAAGCAGCAGAAATAGCGTTTTCAACCGAGGAAAACGTGACATTACTGTTCAACAAACCTTGGTACAATTGGCCCAACTGCTCCACCGAAGCCAAATTGTTGAACTTGGTGAAGGTCTTGGCCAACTCGGGGCCGTCGAACAAGTGGACACTGGGGTTTCCACTCAAGGAAGCCAAGTAATGGTTCAAAACGGTCAAATGTTGTAATTCCAAGCCATCGCGAGAATTGACAGGAGAAACCACGGAAAAGCCCAAGGAACGGGCTGCATTCAATGCGGTGATGTAGTTGGAACACAACGAGCCGCTGACGGAGTCGTAGTCAACGGCAGAAACATTCAAAGACAAAGGTAAGGTTGCAGCCAATTTCGCAGCCAAAGCTGGTTGCATGTACGACAAGGCGTTGGAAGCAAGAAGAACACTAAGGGGTTGTCCGCTAGTGCCGTTCTTGCTGTAATAGCCCAAAATGGCGTTGGAAGCGCCTGATCTGACTTGGAGTTGATGAAAGAAAGGAATCACTCCAAAAGAGTTGGGTCTCTGGTAGTTTTGGGCCCATAATTGCACGTGTGAATCCAAGATTCCGGCAGCAGCTGGCGCCTCGTAGCTAAAGATCTTGCTAGAAACAGCATACACTGCTTGGTTGATGATGGTGATGCCAGAAGTATAGGCGTTTCCACGTAAAGTAGCGGGATCCACGGTTGTTCCGAAGGGGTTTGCGTTCAAAAAACTGACAGACACAGCGAGTTCTGATTCAGCAGAACTGATAGAGGCAGTATCAGCCGGTAAAGCGTGGGGTGCCATCGTTGGAGAACGGCATTAGATGGAATAGAAGGGTCTTATATTGACGAGAAGAGATAAGTGCACGTGATATGGTGAATAATGGGGAACCCGAGGCAAACCCCGGAATCACGTGATTGTTCATCCACGTGAGAGATAAGATTTGGGGGGAGTGCGGATACCGGAGAAGTAATCAGTAGCTCAGGTATGGGTTTTCCAGAGTATTGCAGTATACGGGAATAGGGTGTTGTATGCTTAGGTTCGCTTGATATGAACGGACTTGACCTAATACCTTTGAAAGAATTACATAGAATAAATTATGTGGAATAACTTAATTCTTGACTAGGGGCTTTTCGGTATATTCAGAATCTACTTCCTCGAATGGTAGAGTACAGACCATATAAGTAGTCTTATTCTCTAGGGAGTGTACACACACGCCATTGCCCAATTAGTAGCAGTTCCTTCATATAGAGGGAACCCTACGTGTGTATCCCTTGCTGTTCAACATTAGAACAAAGGGTAATTCTGGAGACGGTAATACAGTATAGCTAGCCTGCATTTCCAGGTGCTAACCTGTAATTCCAATTTATCAATTTGGTCGCGTGATTCAGAGTCATGTGATTTGTCGCGTCACGTGACATGGCTTATTAGAGGTTATTCTCGAGCAGTAAAGGCACCAGATCGCCCTTGAACTCCAGCTCTTCGTGACACACATCCCGTATAACACGTTCCCTTACGTTTCTATCATTGGTATCCCCTTTTTCCCACTCCGATACCGCCATTTCTGCCTGCCCCACACTTTCCCGGTACCCGCACGACCCCTCGCGTGATTCAGCCACAATATACTGAGATCACCATATAAACTCCGTCAACCGCCTAATGTAGGAACCAGGATGTTTCAGACTCTAAGATTACGTCAGATGGGCTTTGCCCGCCAAGCCCGGCATTTTTCCAGAAGATTGTCTACAAAAAGCTCCAATAACGCCCGTTCTAACTACCTTTCTGCCTTAGGTGCTTTTGCAGGAGGTTTAACCATAGGAGGCCTTTTCAGCGTATTCCAAGCACCAATTGCATCAACTAATGCCCTTTTCGAGAAGGTCGCACCCAGTACTGCACCGTTGAGCTCAATTGAATCTCCCAAGTATGCAGATGAGCAAGAATTTGCTGTTGCTATTGAAAAGATCAAACAGGTGGTAGGACCCCAAAATACCACCCAAGATGTCGAGGTGATCAAGGCTCACAAGGACACGTTCTACTCGACCCACCACCCTCCAAAGAGCGATCAGAAACCCCATATTGTCATTTATCCCGAGAATACCGAACAAGTATCGCAAGTATTGAAAATTGCCAATGAACACCGAGTTCCTATCGTTGCAACCTCGGGATTGACTTCGTTAGAAGGCCAGAACATGCACACCAGAGGCCCCTACAGTGTCTCGCTCAATTTCGGCCATTTGGACAAGATTTTGGAGTTCCATCCCAATGATTTGGATGCAGTGGTGCAAGCCGGAGTTGGATGGCAGGATCTCGATGAGTTCTTGCTTGGACAAGAAGATGGCAAGCATCTCATGTTTGGACCAGATCCAGGAATGGGTGCCACCATTGCTGGAATGGTGGGAACCTCGGCAAGTGGCACCAATGCCTACAAATACGGAACCATGAAAGAGAACATAGTGAATTTGACGGTGGTTTTGGCGGATGGAACCATCGTCAAGACGAAGCAACGGCCACGGAAATCCGCCGCAGGTTACGATCTCACCCGGTTGTTTATTGGATCCGAGGGAACTTTGGGAATTATCACTGAAATTACCGTTAAATTGCAAGTTAGACCCATTGAAGAATACGTGAGCATCGCTTCTTTCCCCAGTATCAAGGATGCAGCAGCCACGGCACAGGAAATCATCTCTAGAAGCGGAATTCATCCCAATGCCATTGAAATTTTGGACTCAACCATGATGACGTTTGTTAACGAGAGTCAAACCGATGGAGCGAAGGAATTCCTCGAGAAACCCACGTTATTCTTCAAGATTGGGGGTCCCAACAAGAAGTCCATAGATGAGCAGGTTGCAGTGATCAAGAAAATTGCCAAGAAGAATTCTTTGATTAAATTTGAAAATTCCACCAATGAAGAAGAGAATGCCATATTGTGGTTTGCGAGAAGAAGCGGTCTCTGGTCTACGGTACAATTTGGAGAGAAGATCTTGGAAGACAAGAACGATGTCCAGGTGTGGACCACGGATATTGCTGTTCCCATTTCGAAATTGGCAGAGGTGATTGCTGAAACCAACGATGATCTCAACAATTCCGGGTTCTACAAGAAATTCTCCGTGATGGGACATATTGGGGATGGAAATTGTCACTTTTTGCTTCTCTACAATAGTCCTGATTATTTGAAAGCCTCAGAATTGGTGGATAGAATGGTAGACAGAGCCATTTCTCATGGAGGAACCTGTACTGGAGAGCATGGAGTTGGTGTTGGTAAGCGAAAATATCTCGAGAAGGAGCTTGGTATTACTAGTGTTGATTTAATGAGACAGATTAAATTACTGTTGGACCCCAGAAGAATTTTGAATCCCGATAAAATCTTCAAAATCGACCCTGAAGACGATTTGGACGAACTTCTTGCCCATGGATTGGTGAAAGAGGCTACTGGCTGTTGCCATTGAGCTCTTCCTATTTTACTATGGTGTTATAAAGAGGAAGTTAGAGATGGAGATGGAGATGGAGATAGAGATAGAAATGCACCAAAAAGTAGCTTCAAAATAGATGTACCCATGGAATATACTATGACTAAAATGCTGAATTACTCTGTTCTGTCTGAAAAACTCTAAGTAAGACGATCTACAGCTCCAACTGAAATATGTATCTGCTCTAATAATTTGCAATGCAACGTCATGAATGTGCGATTTGATCTTCACTTGATGCATCAACCATCAAGTGAGGTTATCGAACGTTTTCTATCGACAAAGCTTCCCATTGCATTGGAAATTACTGTTTTTAGTTGAGATCATGAGATTCGGCAATGACTACGCAAAAGAGAAGCAAACCACGCAACCAATTGCGGATGGGAATGTACTTTTAGGCTTTTATGCATAATTTCTTCATGGATAGCCAGACTAAATTTGCTTAAATTCGCTTATTATGGAAATGACTCCGAAAATGGTCCAGATGGCACAAATAACGACTGGATAGGTAGTTGGGGAAGTTCTGTTCGAGAAAAGTATTCCATATTTACTTCATTTGTAATTTTTCATTTCTTCAGGTGTTACATAAAAGCTCTGCCAGAAAGTGTTACAAAGCACTTCGGTTAACACAACAGAGCAAATCGACCGACAACAACGGGTGACTGTGGTTCTGCTAATAGAAGAAATGGATTGCAACAGCCTTGTCTGAAAAGGGCCCTGGTACCGGATAATAACTTCCGGTATTTTGCATCATATTGCAGTGGTGAGAGTAATGTAGAGAGACATATTTGAAAAGGGCAATTGAGCCGAAGCAAGTTTAAATCGTTTACCGGTACTGGCATTGCTACTGCAGGCAGCATAATGGCACATTTTGTGGCACCAGAGAAGTTTACCTGACGTTTACTATTCATTAATGGTTCTCTATGCTAGAGAAGAAATCATGGATTGGGATAAAAAATACAGTCAAAAATTCAGTTGAGCAGCCATTCAAACAAGAATAGTTTTTAGAAGGTCTAGAGAGGCAATACCGTCTATACTATCAGATATATTAATACACAGTCAAGCAGAGCAATAATTACGTGGGTGTGTGTGAAAATTGTTCTAAATAACTAAAGGTGGCCAGAATTGCCGTAGTGAGCTAAATCCCCTTAAGTCCCACCCACTGGGGAAGTTAACCCCAAGATATCCTTGACGTATGCTGCCCCTTACTGTGTGTGGCAATAGAATTGATAAGGGGTGTTTCTACCATTTGTGGCAGAAACCTTGATACAATGCCGGTTTAGTTCTGACGGAGATAAGGCTGAATTCGAGAATATTACAATGGAAATATGGCCACTGTTCAAGGTCCTGAGAGGGTTGGTTCACCGATAAGCTGAGGAAAAGGACAAGCGCAAAAGTTAACCTCGCCAGATGCATCTTAGCTTGAGGCGAGTGAAGGCTACCGAGGTATAAGGTTTACAGAAGAGGGATATTGGTCTGGAAAACTGGGAAAATGGAGTCTCTAGTAGTTAAGTATTTATCCAACGTCGATAGATATCCTGCTATGACTATACCAAGAACTAAATGAACATTAGATAAAGCATTGCAATTTGATGAGCCAGTTAATAGAGACACAGAATATTGATGAAGCATATATTGATAGCGTTGTAGAAAATTCATCCTGTTGGAGATGCTTACCATTCTGAGTAACTTATCATATTAATGCTCAATCTACACAATAAAGCCATATTAGTGCTCAATCTATGCAATTAAGCCCATTTGAGTGAATCTCCTCAATATTTTACTATATCATTGCAGCTCTCCATTAAACCCATTATCTCCCTCATAAAGGCATCATAATCACGGTCTAGCCATCACCCTTCCAATTGACCTCCTAGATCAAGTCTCTCTTCTTAGTCCTGTCCTGAGCCCCCTCGCTAAACTTCCAGACCACTTCTCACTAAATCTCTAGACCACTTCTCGCTAATTCTCTAGACCACTTCTCGCTAAAACACCCTGCCCATAATGAACCCTCCATTGCTGTCTTAACCCGCCTATGATTTCATACAGCGGGGCTAACCATTGCTCCGGACCATGCATTACCGGACTAACTGCCTCAATCGTCTATGCAACTTACAGTACCCACCACACTAAATATTCACTATAGCGCACTCCAACCATCAATCTTACCTACACAATACCAACTATACCATGATGTCCACACCTATATCAGCACTCTATCTCTATCTCTCCTATTCTTCCCAATCACCCAGCCTATCCACTCTCTCCCGCCTCTCATCTTCCATATCTCGGGATTGCGCTATTCAAAGCCCCAGCAATATCCTCGTGGATCTTACCATGTGGACCCAACCATGCGGAGCCAGCAATTTTCCAGCCATGTGGACCCCAACCCCAACCGTGGGTCCAACCTGTGATTCCCCATACACCCCTCAAACGCTTTTACCCAACCTCTTTCTCTTCCCTTCTTATTCTCATTCTCACTCGCACTATCACTATCACTATCACATGAATGGAACACCACCATCTGGCCCAAAATTCCTCCGATTGTTTCCAAACGGCACCTTGACCTGGAGCGACGCCCGATCCAGCGGGATACGTTGAGACGTCGTTCCCCTTCGCCTTCGGTGGCGACAGCATCGGATCTCCGCCAGCATGTGCTCGATGGTTTCCATGCAGCGAAGACAGAAATCCGCAGAAGAGATAGTATCTACTGCATAATTGCTGTATGCTGCAGACGTCATATACCATATACACTCTATAGGCCCCCCGATCTCTATTTTCTCCGTTTTCCCGTTTCTTTCACCCTTCTATTCCTCTTCTCTCTCTCTCTCGCTCTCTCCCCCTCTCTCTCTCTCTCCCTCTCCCCCTCCCTCCCCCCCTCCCCCCC